>CANSNZ010000652.1:0-108657 GCA_947646795.1 Beta lomatogona
TTGAGCGGAGGTATGTATACCTCCTTACTCTTTAGTCTTTATATTCTAATTGCTAGTTGTATTGTTAATAATCTAGATTTGAAATACCCAGTAATATATAGAACCTAATTTGGGCTAAATCTGAATTTTCTTATTATGTACTTGAAGTTAAACCATATTAATTCATACCTTTAAGTTGTCTTAAGTTTTTAAGAAGGAACTTTTTTTTTTTTGAGGGGAAAAATAGTGGAATTAAATTAAATCGGGCTCTTATAGAGTAGTAATACTTTGAGGGAGCAGGTCGAAACCCACACTTGATCTCCGAATTACATATGATCAATAATTTAATAGGTGGGCAACTACGTCTGGCTCTCGTTTAACATACATTCATTAGAAAAATAACAAACTCCTTACTTAATACATAATATCATGTAGATACGGAACAAGGAGGCTGACACCCCGTGCTTTGTTGCTTTTCTATAGCATTCACCGAGATTGCCTCTCGCTGGGGACCTAGGCTAGTAAACACCCGAGTCCTCTGCATGACCTACGAGCATAGAGGCGAGAACATTGCCAGCCATCATGGCCTCCATGGCGTTGCGACCACTTTCGCACAAACATCGCAATCCTCCCGCTTTAGAATCATGACCTTTAAGCCCGACCTCCCCATTGGGACTAACATGAGCATGAAATTAGCCTTATACCTTTCCCTCGGGGGAGCCTCAGTAAACTGTTGTGATACAAGTAAAAAGGAACTTAATTAGTCGTGTATTGTAATAGTTAGTATCAAGTTACTCTTGTTTCTAAAAATCGTAAATGAATGTTAGTAATTTTACGATTAAGTTGGGCTCTGATAACTAAAATTGTTTTATAACTTGTTGAAGATAACGGAAATTGAATAATGTACATAGTAGTATAAATATATGACAAAAGTAAAATTATAATCCTATTAATCTTAGTAACGTAAAAAGTAAAGTTAATTGTAAAAAGCTTAAATAGTATATGCTTTGTCAGCAACGATATTAGATAATAAACGTAATCTTAATAACTAAAAGTCAAAATATTAAAATAAAATGAATACTTATATTTTCAATTTGCCCAGATTTCATGGTTAGATTAAAAAGGAAAGGATATTACTGACCTCCCCAGGCTTTCAAGTTTATTAAGCGGGAATCGAGTAACATCTATTACTAACACCCCACGATCCCCTTGAAATGTATTTGTGAAATGATGTTTATAATTATGTTAAGGTTTTTGTGATGTGATTCTTTATATGGATTGCGGGATACTTAATATGCTTTAATGAGTTTCGTAAATGATGATCTTATGAGTTATTGATGCTCAATTATGATTCATAAGAAAGATGCATGGCTTATCTTAGATGGATACTAAACAAACGAAACATGATAAATAAAAGTGAAAGAGGTTATGGCGGTTATAATGTTACGCTTATCTACTTTATGGTCGTACTACGAACCTTCGCACCATCGTACACCCAGCCAAGGACTAGGGCTCCTTGAGGGGAGTGCCGCATGTTATGTTACTACTCTATTTTGGTGCGGCGGTGTATCCAATCAAGGGAGGCTGGGCTCCTTGAGGATCAACGCATGGTGGTGTATCCCTACGAGGAAGTCGGGCTCCTTGAGGATCATCGCGTGGTGGGAGGCGTCCGCGTGTCTATACTCGCCGGTTACCATGTTAAAATATGAAAAGATAATGGGAACTTATGAAGTATCGAGATCTTATTTTATAATTGTTTACTTTGCTATTATTTCGTTATGGATTTGAAATATGTTTTACTATATTCTCTTTCTCCTTTGTTTGCAAATAAAATGAATTGAAATGAATTTACTTGTTAGGGTAGTATGTTACTAAGCTTCGGCTCACGATGTTGCTTTCAGTTTTGGAATGCTTGATGAAGGTGACGGGATAGCGTAGAAGTGAGACGATCGATCCACTTTACATTTATGGATCTATCTTGGTTGTGTAATCTAAACTTATGATCCCCCTTAGAACATGAACTCCGTTTAACTATATTTACGTGGTTATCTATGCTTAGCTATTTATATCTATATAATTAAGATGCTTTGAGCTTCAATGATTATAATATGTTTAGTTTTTGTGAAGGAATGTTTGCACATTGTGTACCCGAACGAAAAATACGGCGTGTAATTCTTGACCATCTAAGTTCCTTGCTAATGATGCATTAATTAACTTAAACATGATGTTTAAAGGTCGGGGCGTTACTGATCATCAGCGACAAACTAAAAACACACGCATCGAAAAAACATTACTTCTTTTCTTAGCGTAGCTTTAGCCAACCCAGCCACGGGGTTATAGTTTAGTTCCTTAGACATAGAACATGTTACGGTAGCCCGAAGTCTCTAACTCCCCGATTGAAACGAGGAACCATGGAGGTAACGACCTACGTGTCTTCCCTTAAGTTGTCCAGCTCTGGCTTATCCCTCCATGTGTTGTAAATCTTTCTAAGTTTGTGGCATATATGAGAATGTTGTGCTTCATTTAATAGATTAATTATTGCTATGCTACAATTTTATTGCATTTCTTTGAATTTGTTTGGCGTTGTAGTTCTAACCCTTAATTAAATTGCACCAATAGTACGTTATGGAAAGTTTTATCTAATTAAAACTAGGTAACCTCCAGGAGTTAAATACCCCAAGCCATTCGAGTATCAAACTATTGGGTGTGCAGTGACTTGTTTGCGAAGTCCAGCCAATTGATTTTGCACCCACCAGTTGACTTTGGTATAAAGCTGTATCGATGAGCCCTCCAATTTGACATGATGGGGATAAGCGGATGTGGATTAATGTATAGGGGTATTAGTATTTTCTAATCCACTTATGCATATGAGATTAATTGATTTTAGTTTTGAGTTCATATAATGAATTCCAGTATTAAGGTTTGTGGTTATACTCGGATGTTATTATGATAGCCTTCTTGAAAAAAAAGACCCTTTGTAAGAAATTAATATTAACCACAAATTTGTCCACTCACGTACTACATATTCCTAATATGCACATATGTATCAAGGACCTTTGGGTCAGTGGTATAACTTTCCACTCTCCCCCACGGGGGAGACCAAGGTTGAAATCTAAGTGGAAGTAAAAAATTTCAATATTGTTGGGGGGGAGGGGTTTGGGCCTGCGGGTGAGTGATCTGCGCGAGGACAACCCCAGGAAGAAATTCTTCTTACCACGGGTTCACGAAAGGAGCTCGACAAGAAAAAAATGCACATATGTATTTAAAGCAATTATTCACTTTTCAAAATTAGTTTTGGGATATTTTCTAAATTACAATTTATAAATTACGAAATGGATATTTATGAATTGATATTTCGTTAAAAAAAAGCGAACACTAAGTTTTCTTTTTTTGATATTACGGAGTAGTGAAACTAGAAAGAGGATGAAGAAGAAGGGGTGGAGACATGGAGTGGGGGTTGAGGCGAAGGGAGGGGCCGCAGTGGTAGGCGGCCGACAAAGTGAGAGTAGAGGAGGAGGGCGGGGAGAGGGAAGGGGAGACGGGGGACGAAGGGAGAATGGGGAGGTGCGGCGGGGGTGGGGGAGACGAAGGCTGGGGTGGGGGGTTTGCCACCGCACTGCGGGGAGGGTGGGGAGAGGAGGATGTCACGCTGCGGAGTGGGGGTGCGGGGGTTGGGTGGATGTTTCTTTGGGGGTGGGAATGTGGGATCGGATGAGGGGTTTGGAGGGTAGGGGTGGAATAATGGTGGCTAAGTGGTGGTGGGTATGGAGGAAAATATTATTGAAGTAAATTGTAAATTGTTGAAGTAAATTCTAATAATTTTTTCATGGATTATAAACTAATTTCTTATATTATAAAGTTTTATTTCATAAATTGTAATTGATATTTTTGTATATCATATCAAATTTAATATAAAAACATTAATTTCGAATTTTAAAAGTATAATTTAGGAAATTATCTGTAACTAATTTTGAAAAGTCAAACCGCTTTATTTGACTTTATCTATAAGTATTTAGCCATAAATAACATATTACTAACGTGTACAAATGCTTGGCTCACATTAAAGTATTATGGTAGCCTTTTTCTTAAGAAGGCCATTGTAAAATTTTCCGTTATACTCCGATCCAACTTTCGGTTTTGAGGTGAAATGAAAAAAAATGTGGTGCCATAAAGACAATTAGTTCTCAGCGATTTTCTTTAAGTGCCTAAATATTGTCGGCCGATACATGGGATTTTGGCGACCTAAATCGAGGTTAGATCTCGCTGTGTTGGAAAGTGGTTTCTTATAATCGACTTAAATACTCTCTCCGTTTTTTTAATCTACACACTTTCTTTTTTGGTTCATTTCTTTTAAATCTACACACGGTTGCTTTTTCTATTTTTGTAACATACAACATCTATTTATCTCGTCTTTTCCACCCATATAGAGTCTTTTTAATATGATAACTCACTTAACATTTCTCCATCCACTTTTTAGTTTCTCTCTCCATCTTTTCAATTTTCCTCTCTCATTTTTGACTTCTCCTCGATTCTCCCACAAAATGAAATAAGTTAATTAAAATGAGTGTGAGAGAGTAGTTAGATTTGTGGCATTTTAAAAAAGTTTGAGGTGTCAATATGAAGACATTAGATTTGTGGTGATTTAAGAAAGGTTGAGGCGCTACATGAACACCTTATATAGTACTCCCTCGTTTCATTTTAATTTACTCACTGGCTTTGGGGAGAACCGAGGATGAAGTGCAAAAGTATGAGAAGCGAAAAGGGGGGGAGAAAGTAAAAAGTGAGTTAAAATATAAAAAAGTGGATGACATGGGTGGAAAAAGAGGAGAAAGTAGATGTGACATGTTACTAAAATAGAAAAGCAGCAGTTTGTAGATTAAAAGAAACAGGCCAAAAGGCGAATGTGTAGATTAAAAGAAACGGAGGGAAACTTCATACGATATCGAAATGGTGTTGGATCATTTATTTCCAGCTGATCTCTTCTGAGAAGCAGAATCAATTTGCATAGAACAACAACAAAATGGTGGAGTTTTCTCCACTTGATCTCATATTTTGTTGTTTTTCATACACACCCCTCGTTTAAATTTTAAAGTGAGTCTCATCTAGGCTTGTCTACTCCAACGAGTTAAGTAATTAAGTGAAATCTGAGTTGACCAACTTGGGTTATCTTCCAATTCTCGTAATGCATGATGGATATAATTTGATATTATTAATCCTTTGTTAGGGTTGTGCATGCGAAACGGAAGTATTAAAGATGTAGAGATTGACCAAAATAAATAGAGTTAGAAATATGGCAAGAAAAGTAATAAAAGTGGACACATAATATTTAATGTGGGGAAAAATTCTCCAAATAAAGGGCAAAAAACCACGAGACAATGAGTACCCCAAATATCCACCGTATATAAAAAAGGAGAGTACGAGAACCCTAAATATTTATTAAGGTGAGCAATACAATAAAACTCTCACTATAATAGTGGATTAATAATAATACAAGGTAGGTTATAAGGAAGGAAGGATTAATTTTAAAAGGCTTAATATGTATGGCTTCTTTGTGTTGGGTGTTGAGTTGATGATTTTGGTTAATACCCAAAGTATGCACAACACCTTAATTATAGGTGTAAGTATGTCGGTTAATACTTGAACCTTGCATTAAGTCGGTTAGTTAAATAATTCTCAAGAGAATTCTATCTCCCTCAGTTTGCTGACATTTAATTGTTATCATGATCATCTTGCTTGAGATTTCTAGAATAATCATGAGATGATTTCCATAATTATTTAAGGTGGCAATCAGCCAATCACCAACATATACTTATTACTTATTTTTCAACAATTGGACCATAATAGAATTGGGCCACTAAACCCAACATCTACATAAAACTCTTTATTATTTAAGATATGGAATTATGGATCGGGCATAGGCTATGTTGGTTCGCCTTATTTTTGCTTATTTCGGATCGGATCGGATCGGATCGGACTGGATCGATCGGATCGGAAAAAATAAGTTGGATCAGATCGAATCAAGAAAAATAAGTTCGGATCGGATCGGATAAGTTCGAGATCGGATAAGTTCGAGATCGAGATCGGATAAGTTGATTAAGCATATTTAAAAACTTATTATTATTATTATCATCATGATTATTAGGATTATTAGTATTACTAATGCTATTATTGTTATTGTAATTATTATTATTATTGTTGTTGTTGTTATTATTATTATTATTATTATTATTATTATTATTATTATTATTATTATTATTATTATTATTATTATTATTACTTTATACAATTACTATTACTATTAATATTACTATTTACTAGTACATTTGTTCAAAAAGATTATTATTATTATCGTTGTTGTACTTATTAATTATTAATATTGGTAATTATTATTAATGTCGTTGCTATTATTATAAATGTCATTGATATCACTATATAAGTTATTTGTATTCAAGAAGAAGAATGTTCTTTTGGCATTTGTAAGTGTTCTTTTTTATATATATTCTAATTAATAATTTTGATATGTGATGTTCTTTTTGATGTTATACATGTAACGAACATGACAATAGTATATGATGTTTATTTTTAAAACAATTTTGGTAGAACAATATAAATTATATATTACTAGTTTACATGAGTAGCGTGGGATAGCTTAATGGTGTTGTCGTGCGTTGAAAATTTTTCCTACAAAGGATTTCAACTTATCTTTAAAAACAAAAGTTTATATAGAACAAGACAACGATATAAGAAGAATATTTAACCATTTTGTTCAAGATCATATGATTATATATATTTATAGATTTATTTATAATAAAAAAGAACAATTTATTGATATAACAAAGAACATGTTGTTAGTTAAATCCAAACATATCATCAATATAAAAATAACATTTATCTTTTATTTTTAAAACGTGTTCTTTATATAGATGCTTGTACTTTCTTTCGGTATATGTTCTTTTTTTAATATCATTATATGTTCTTTTCATTACTACCTAAATTCTTATTATTTACGGACCTTGAACATGAGTGTTCTTTTATTTAATTTTTTTTGGGCCCTTTCGGAAATCTCGTGGTAAGATGAATTTTACTGCCGCCCTCGCATAAGGTCATTCACCTAAAGTCCCAACAAGCCCACCCCCTCCCCCACCCACAACAATATTGAAATATATCTTCATCAAGATTTGAGCCTTGGCTCCCATGTGGGAGGTAAGAAGCCGTACCATTGGACTCAAGAGTCCTTAGTCTTTTATGTTTAATTGTATGTTCATATACTAATGTGCTCTTTTTTAAAAAAAACTACTTATGCTATAATAATTATAATAATAATAATAATTATTATTATTATTATTATTATTATTATTATTATTATTATTATTATTATTATTATTATTATTATTATTATTATTATTATTATTATTATTATTGTTATTATTATTGTTATTATTATTATTATTATTATTATATTTATATTATTATTATTATAAAATTATTATTATTATTATTATTATTATTATTATTGAAAGTTGTGCATAGTAATAAAATGATAGTAATAGTAATACTAGTAATGAAATACAAAGTAATAATAATATTAGTAGTAATATGTTTTTTAAAAGATAAGTTCGGATCAGATCGGATCGGATCGGATCGGGTCAAATCGGATTATAAAAAATAAGTTCAGATCGGGATCGGATCAGATAAGTTCGGATCATAAAATTTCAGGTGAACTAAACATAGCCTTAGATGACTTAAAAGGGTCAAATTATAACCTTTGTTTTAGGTTTGTATTCTAGAACTTAACGTGCGTGCCAAAGATGATTGAATAAAAGAGTTCTATTATTTAAGATTTTTGTTGGATTTATTTTGGAAATGTAGAAATATTAGGTTAGGTCGGGTATATAAGATTTACATCGAACTTAATGTGAATTTTTTTTTAATATAATTTAAACAATTTTTCGTCAGTAAAAAGAATTATTACCTAACTTGTTGGCTGACTCTTATTCTTGAAACTTGTCTTGTGACAAAAGGGAGTATTCAGATGTTTTGATATTATGAAAGTTTAAAGACCGCGATAGAGAGAGGAAATCCTTGGTTGAAGTTTGTATGTAGACTTTCGTTAGGTTGGATTTGTAATCGTGCTTAAAATAGTTAACTTTTATAAAGTTATATTTCAGTTGTTATAGTTTAGTGATTTTAAATTAGAATTAGGTTTTGATTTGGATATATCAAACATTAGCTCAATGAGTGCATGTCGTGATAATTGTGTGAGTTTGCTTGACTATGTATAATTATTATCCACTCGAGATTATTTGTGTTAAGTTGGTCTGAAAATTCAGACTGTTACACATATATTCAGTACTATTGATTAAGTACAAGTCAAGTAAATCAATCAACAATTACCAAACAAATAATTTATTGGAAAATTCGAAGATTTAAATCTTACTAAAATAAAGGTATGTAAATTTGTAATTTATAAAAAGAGGGTATGCGATCAAACAAAGGCCCAACCAAATTAAACAATTATCTTCTTTTCATCTTCTAGCCAGCTATTGGCCATAAGAAACATAGCTGCCTCTCTTCAGTTAATTTGTATCCCATTATTAGCCTTTTGAGAAGTAATTATGTTCGTTATATTTACCATATATTCAAGAAAAACATTTTCCTTAATAAAGTGTAAAGTCACGTCAAAATTTTGCAATTTATTGTTATGAACTTGAAAAATGAATTAACTATAGTTTTAGGAGTAATCTTTTAGACAGTTCCTATATATATATATGCGTGGTACTTATGGTGCATGCCCCAATATAAGACTAGCTAGAAAATAAACAACTAGTAACATATTACAAAATAACTAAAAGCCTACTAAGTACAAATTGGGCGCACCTTGTAGTGTGAAGCTGTTTTCTTCTTAATTAACTTGACTGGTTTAATTTAGGTTGTTCACTAAATAAACTCTCTTAACCTTATTCTTTTTTAGGAAAGATGACTAGATCATGAGTTGTGTGAATGGTGGCTTAGTGCTGAGCACCCTAACATGGCATGTTTGTCTTGAAACTTGAACTTCAAAGTACAACCTAGATATTCTGATGACAGCTTTGTAAGTATATTAATAAATACTTAATTAGTGTATTATAATTATTCTAATGAAAGTGGCGGCTCATTGGTTAAGCTGATAGTATTATACATTTATGTGCGTCTATCAAGAAATATTATGCTATTTACCTCAAAAAAAAAGAAATATTATGCTATAAAGATCACTAGTTTACTTAATTCGTATAAAACACAGGTTTGTAAACACATGAGAGTACATTTTTGTTGGGCTCTCTGCTTACTTTTGGTTTCTTCGCATCATCTCATGCATTCTTTATTTCTTACCCTCATGGCCTCATGGGTCATGGCTTTCGGAGAAGATATGAAAAATCTATATTAAACCTAATCAACTACGGCTCCATTTTTTTTGGATTAAGAGAAACTAAACTGAACTGAACTGAACTGAAACTGCAGAGATAATTAAACTGAACTGAAAATAAGTCCAAAAAAACATGGCCTACTTGAATACTTCTATATAGATGGGATTTGTTTCTTTCACCTTAAACAATGTTTACATATTATTGAGTAAGACTCTGATTTGATATTTCTAAAAATTTACTACCTTCTATTTATAATGAATTATCTTCCTTTACAATTCGCAAAGAAACAACTTTGAATGTGTTTTTCTTAACTTCCTTAATTATTAACTAAAATTCCATGTCTTACATCCTTAATTGGTCTGAAAATTGTTTTCCTATTTGCTTTTCTTATCAACTATTGAACTAACTTTGATTATTATTTTCTCTTATTAATAATCTATATATTTTTTTTATAAGAATATATGCTCAAAGTTGACCACATAAAAGATGCATATAAGTATATTCTTTTTGGAATAAAGGGAATAACCTTTTGCATCTCATCAAAGAAAACATGTTTATTTTAGATAATTTCAACATACAATGTCTAAAATATACTTCCTCTGTATTTTTTTAGTTGCTACACTTCAATAGTAATTACTATTGACCAACTTAACTTATTCGATTTGTCCTTCCTTATGTATAAGGAAAAATATTGTCAAGTAGAATCTTGTTAAATTCGTCTAAATGTGTAGTTTTCAGATATCAAATTTTTTAAATTTTTAGTTATGCATAATTATATTAAGGCTCAAAGTAATGTATTGGAATGTGTGAAAACAAGAAATGTAACAACAACAAAAACTGAAGAAGCCTTGAGTTTATGTATGAGGTAGTCCCATCCTCTATTACCCTTGATATTATGGGTGTTTTTATTCCCTCCAATAGCCGTAAGGATAAGCTGGTTTGGGTTTAAACCCAGATGGTGTTTATTCAGTTAAATCTGGTGTTAAACTTCTGCAAATTTGAATAAGCATGTCTTGCCGAAGGTTGGTTTTAATTGGATTTGGCACTTACCAAAGATTAGATTTTTTCTGTGGAAAATTTGTGTTGATGGCCTCCCCTCAAAGGTTCGTCTGGAAAAGAGTCATGTGTTTATGTCCTGGGATTGTGTGCTTTGTGGTTTTCACTCTGAAGACTCGCATCATATCCTTTTTTATTGCCCTTTTTACTCATGATGTCGCTTATGCTTTGTTTTTGTTTTTGGGGTGGGGCTCTTGTGGCGGGGGATGCTACAAAATAAAAAAAAAAAAAAAAAATTTTCCTTTTTTAAAAATTATGATGATCAGTGTAAACTTGCTATTCTCTGGTGGCATGTTTGGTTTTTTAGGAACAAAGTCATATCTCAGAATCCAGGGATTTCAAGCTTTAAAAATATTTTTCTTATTATAAGTTTTGCTAGATTGGAAAGTTATTCAAGAGGGGGAGAAAAATTCTAATATAGGTTGTAATTTGGCTTCCACGCATAACCCCTCTAAAGCAAAGTGTATCATGAGAGAGGTTTGGTGGTCCAAACCCCTCCTTGGGATATTTAAAGTTGAATATTGATGGTTCTAAGCTTCAAGATGGTCGGGTCGTCGTGGGGTTTTATTATTCGAGATTCAAGTTGTAAAATTATCTTTATGGGAGCTTTGTCTCTTCACAAGAATATATATTTCTATTCCAACTACTGAAGCCTGGGGTATGCAGGAGGGTGTTCGTGTTGTTCTATCTCTTGGTATTAGGAATGTATGCGTTGAAGGAGATAATCCGGTTGTTATTAATGCTCTACATAACAGTTGGAAAGTTCTTTGGGAGATAAATCAATTAGTTTGTGATGCAGGTGACGACTTGCTGCATCGTGGGAATGTCTCTTTTTCCCACTGATTCCCGAAAGCCAATCAGGCTGCGGACTTCCTGGCTCATAAAGGTCATTCATGTCGTTCTCTTCCTCGCTAGTTTGAATTTCCTTATCTTTATTTCGTCTTTATCATCCGAAAGAAAGTTTTAGATTGGTCCTATTTTAGGGGCTAATCTAGGAACTTTTCCTTATTAAAAGTTATTCAAGAGGGGGAGAAAAATTCTAATATAGGTTGTAATTTGGCTTCCACACATAACCCTCTAAAGCAAAGTGTATCATGAGAGAGGTTTGGTGGTCCAAACCCCTCCTTGGGATATTTAATGTTGAATTTTGATGGTTCTAAGTAGCCTCGATCAACTCCTCGCCCGCGGGATCGGCCCAGCCCGCCCCGATTTTGGGTCGGGTTTGTGCAGAGTTTTTTACCCGCGGTAGAGCCCGGTCCGGCCTGATTTTTTTTTGGGACGGGCTTTAGGCAAGTCAAAAATGACTTTTTAGTCAATTTTTTTCCTCGGTCCGAAAAGTCCGCTCAGCACGGCCCGAAATAGCGGGCTTTGGGCACAAAATTTTGGCCCGGCTCGGCTCGACCAATGGGAAAATTTTTAGTCACGACCCGAACGGTTCAACCCATGATCACCTCTAGTTCTAAGCTTCAAGATGGCCGGGCCGCCGTGGGGTTTTATTATTCGAGATTTGAGTTGTAAAATTATCTTGATGGGAGCTCTGTCTCTTCACAAGAATATATATTTCTATTCTAACTACTGAAGTCTGGGGTATGCGGGAGGGTGTTGTGTTGTTCTATCTCTTGGTATTAGGAATGTATGCGTTGAAGGAGATAATCCGGTTGTTATTAATGCTCTACGTAACAGTTGGAAAGTTCTTTAGGAGAAAAATCAATTAGTGTGTGATGCAGATAGAGGTGAAAGTGAACTGTGAAAAGTCCAAAGTCCAATCCAGTCCAGTCCAAACTTGTCGGACTGGACTGGACTGAAATTTTTATGGACTGGACTCGGACACAAATTTTCGAGTCCAAATATTTTCGGACTGGATTTGGACTCACCCTTTGGAGTCCAATAAGTCCAGTCCAGTCCAAAAATATATATATTTAATATTTATATATATAATATAAAAGATGCATGTGACTTATTTTATGGAATGGATATAATGAGCTTATTTTTTTCAAATTCAATCATAATAAAACGTCGTGAATCATTGAATCTAAATCGGGGAAAAAAAATATAATAATCTGACTGGACTGGACTGTATTCGGACTAAAGAAAAAATTATCGGACTGGACTCAAAAATTATTTGGATCGGACTTGGACTCAATTTCTCGAGTGTAAAAAACTTTGGACTGGATTCAAATTTGGCAAAGTCCAATCCAGTCCAATCCACTTACACCCCTAGATGCAGGTGACGACTTGCTGCATCGTGGGAATGTCTATTTTTCCAACTGATTCCCGAAAGCCAATTAGGCTGCGGACTTCCCGGCTCATAAAGGTCATTCATGTCGTTCTCTTTATCGCTAGTTTGAACTTCCATATCTTTCTTTCGTCTTTATCATCCGAAAGGATGTTTTAGATTGGTCCTATTTTAGGGGCTAAACTAGGTTCTTTTCCTTATTAAAAAAAACTGAAAAAGTATATACAATTAGAAATTTCTACATAGTATTACCAATCAACCTTTATATATACTAGGGATGGCAATCCAGTTCGGGTCCGACCCTGGTCTGATCCGCTCAGAGGCAAAAAAAAATGAGCCGACTAAGAGAAAAAAAATCCGCATCCGACTCCGTTTAAAAAGTCCGACTCCGAGTCAGAGTAGGGTCGGAGTCGGGTCTCATAAAAAATCTGACTCATCCGATCCGACTCCGACTTTAAGGCAATTTGTCTTCTTTTTTTTATTATTAATGTATTACATATGTATACTCTAACTTTGATTTTAACTTTCAAAGCAATTGGTCTTATTTTATATTAATATTATTTTATGTATGCTATATAAAATGTATGTGGCAAATATATATATAGCCATTAGCCAGACACAATACACATATCATGTTATTTATAATAATTAATTTTAGTTAATTATATACTTTGGAAGATTTTTAACTATCATTTGTGCAAAAAAAAAAAAGTCGGAGTTGGATGTTCGAATTTTAAGTCGGATGTTCGAATTTTAAGTCGGATCGGATTCAGATTATTGGAGTCGGGTGTTCATATTTTACGCCGGATCGGATTCGGATTATCGGAGTCGGAGTCAGATTTAAAATTCGACTTCTTGTAGGGTCAGAGTCGGATTATGCATAATCCGGTCCAAGCCCAACCCGTTGCCATTCCTAATATATACGTTCTTTACAGTTAAACGACATGCATTATAATGATAGTGACGATTAAGTTAATCACAGGCTGATTATATACCTAAATATATTTTGTTCAATCTCAAAGTTATTGGTCATTCTTAAAGTACTTGGTTGGCCAGATGTGGATATGACTCATCACAGAGTTATTCTCTCTTCTTGTGATCCTTTTTTCTCCCTGTCCCTGAACTATAAAAACTTATTGATGTACTCCAAATAAGGAACTTCTTAATTATTTAAAAATAGGAATTATATATCGTAAAGCTAGCACCCAAAAAAATTAAAGTATTAATAATTAATCAATTTATATGTAAGTAATTAAATAGTAAATTTATAAATAGCAAAGAATCGATCAAGGTACAATGAAAGAACAAGAAGCAGAATTATGACAATGCTTTCAAGTACAAAATTACAATAATCTAATTCCTTGACCTGACCACATTGTGCTCCATATCTTTTCTTCTTGTTTCGCCAAATTAAACTTTCCTATTTGTTCTGATAGGAATGAATATTGATTAATTAATTTAGAATTGTTGATGCTTCAACAGTTCAAAGTAGGAATTATCTTAAGCTTCGATTTAGTGGATATATAGCTGAATTTCCCAGTAGTGGTATCAAAGCTTACGTGAAATTATAGCATTTAGGTAAGTAGAATATCATGCGGAAAGTTTTTATTTTCTAGGCTTATTTGTACTCCACCAAACATTTAAAAGAGCTTTTCAAAAAAAAAATGTACTCAGAAAGTTCAAAAAATCAACATTTACAATTTGAGCTTTTATTCCTTACACTTTGCCTTTTCTTGTATGATAAGATACTATATATTGATGGATCTTACATGACATATTAATCAATTTGTATATTTTTTTTTTTTTAAAATGAGAAGAATATAAGATAATGAAAGTATTGAGTGGAAATCTTTTGATAAATTGATATACAAAGAGAGTGAAGATTCTCTAATTTATTTAATCCATCAACCCACTTGGTTACATTACTACTAACTTGAAGTCACATTTCTATCCTTAAGAGAAAGAACTGATAGTTACCTTTTTTAAAAAATAGGCAAAATTGACATCAACACCAGAAACTCTAGCGCTGGCGCTGGTGCACTCAACACCACAAACTTGGACTAGTAGTCAAAACACCACCAACTATGGGTATGGGTGCAACACGTATCATAAATGACGTCAAAGCGCCATCTTCTTGTCGGAGACAATACATACTCATTAATTTTTTCCCCCAATTTCCCTCTTTTCTTGGCCTGAATACCCTAAACTATGACTTAGGTGCACGTAGCACCGCAAACTTTGGGTAGTAGTCAAAATATCACGAACTATTAGACTTGGTGTAGCGCGTATCATTAATGATATCACATGTAAGATTTATGGCCGAGTAGTAGCCAAAATTGAAATTAACAGTGGTGTTTCCGTGTATATAGAAAAAATATGGAACTTGAGATGGAAATGAGTTACATACCGTCAACATTATTCGATACTCCATATGTTCCTTTTTCACAATTTCTATGCAAATATTAACCATTGTATTAATATAAAAACATAAAAGTGATTAATTATATAATTATAGAGATGGGAATCCAAGTTTGAAGTTGAACTGTCAATTGTGCAAATTTTACATGCTTTTGCATGGTTATGGTCTTATGGAAATCTTTATGTGTTCCGACTTGAGATTCTTACTATTTTCAAAACCCCAACCATTTTCATATAAAGAAATCGCAAAATATGAAAAATCTTGGAACTTTTTCGTTTCTAAAATGTTTTTAGCTACATAACTCGTAGCAGATAGCTAATGTTTAGTTACTGGCATATTACCATATTTTCTCCTAAAATATTTTAGAAACCCTTCAAAAATCTGAGAATGGAAATTAAATTCATTCATTTATGTCATTATGTGGATATATCAACCTTGTACGTATTTGTATATACTCCATCATAGAAAAAAGGTTAAATCCCTAAATCTGTTTATTGCTTTAATATTAGGGTTAAAAAAGAAGAACTAAAATGAGAAAACAAACCCAAAAGTGGGAAGAAGATAATGAAGGAGCAAAAGCTGAAAAAAAAAGGACCATATTCTGGTGGCCTGTGAACTGTGAAGTGGGTAATACTATTGATCTCTCAGCCAACAATGGTGGCAGAAAAAGATATAATTTAAAATTTAAAATATAAAATATGAATAAATAATTTTTGATAGTAATAATTTAAATACCACTAGAAAATAGAAATGAACAGCAGAAATGCAGAACATCAGAAGATGGAGATCAGATCCAGTGAGAGTATAAAAATAAAAGGGCATAAAAACAGAAAGATTTAAATTTTATAAATACTCCTAAATTAAGAAAAAAAAAGAAAAGGAGAAAAAAGAATCAGATAACAGCTGTGTTAAAAAAAAATGAAAATGGAGAAGCAGGAGGTCATTTCATGGGACAACCCCATTTGTCCAATTTGCACTCTTAGCCCTAGGGCATATTAATATTAATATTAATATTAATATTAATTTATGTATAAATTTTGAAGTGCTTTAATTTATTTCTTTATTATCACTCTCTTTGTTTCTCTCTCTCTATCACATCAGACATCAGTTATGTTACATCGGTACTTGTCCTCTTGTTGAGTATGCTGATGAATTCTGTGTTCTCTTTCCTCACCCATCTTTTCTTCTGTCGCCCGTTCATGAAGGGTGAAAATTATTCTGCAGCTCCAAGACGGAGCTTTTATTATTATGTCGTTGAACTTATCGACTTAAAATATTATTCACATTATATATGAAAATATATATAGTATGTTTTGAATTGGATGTCATATATCTTAGTTTGTGAAGTCTTGTTAGAGTGGCACCGTGGACCGTGGTACTCAAGATTTGGGATCAAGTTTTATCTACATCAGTGCGCTTAATTGTTCACTTATACCAAAACAATAAATAAGCACAGTGATGTAGATAAGTGACTTTTCCAACTAAATTAATAAACATTGATCATGCGCAACATATATATATTTAGGATAGATCGAATTTCACCTATGTCATTGCTTTTTTTAATTTGCTTTATACTTTTTTATATGATAAAGATATGAATATTAAATTTAGCAGTTCGGATTGAACTTAGACATATTGGAGACTGCTCCGGATCATTATAAGATTTTTTATGGTCAAATTTAGAATGACTAGCTAAGAATTTTCTTTAAAATACTCCTTCTGTTCGAAAATATCCAATTCAATAATTGTTTCTTTTTGTTTATTGGCAAACAAGTTTTCCATCATCTTTCACCACTTTTTTAATCCATCTCCACAATCATACTTCATCTTTTTATTTAGACGCAACATTTGACTTTTTGTGAGTTTATTAAAATAATCACATGTATCTAAAAAAAGGTAGTAGTATATTGTTTCACATCAAATATATTATGGTTTTATTTTAATTTCTCCCAATTTTTAGACTATCTCTCATGCTTTTGGACATTTTCTGTAATATTTTTGGCAAATTTTCTTGGTTCACCCTCAGCGTGAACCTTGTAAATCTTTTGAAAATAAAGGTAGTAACATATTATATGTATTCCGCAATAAACAAAGTGTTGTCTGAATTAGCCTTTGATTGACTATTATAAATATAGCTCACTTCATAAAATGTCAATTAGAAATACCATTAATGAATCTTTTATTTTAAGGGTCTTGTAATGAACATCTTATACAAACTTTTAAATAATCTTTTTTTATCCATATTGAAAAGAAACATTGGTTTCAAATCTAATTGCATGTCCCTTAATAAAATCTCAAACCCTTTAAATTTTGGAAAAATTGATGGGAATAATCTCCCTTTTGCCGGTCTGCATAAAATAGTCTCACCTTTTAAAAAATTAGCAATAATCCCAACTATGACTCACGTCTTTTCAAACCGGGCCATTTTAACCAGTGACCTATTTGACTTGTTACAGAAATACTTGTTGACCTTTTGTTTCCTTTCAAAAGCAATTTGGAAAAATAAAAAACCCTAACCCTAACTCCACCAGCCCCCACTCACAAACCAACCCCTCCCCTTTCGCCAGCCCCCATCCCGTAGCAGCTCCCCCACCTCCAAGGAAATGATCCCTATGACCCCTCGAAAATGATTTTCAACCCCACCTCAAGTTCCCACCCCCACGAAATCGGCCCCTCACCCTCAAAAATTAAATAATTAAATTTAGATGTTTACTCAAGAATTTAGTTTTAAAACATACTATCTCAAATTCTTTTAGGGCGAGGGAATGTTTTCGGGGATGGGGGTGGTTTTTTTTTGGGGGGGTCCATAAAGGAGGGTTTGTTCCGAGGTGGGGGGATGTGGAAGGGGATGGGTGGTGGTTTAAGTTACTTTTTTTTAGTGAATTTATAATTAAATTTAGGTGTTTACTTAAGAATTTAGTTCTAAAATATACTATCTCAATTTTCTTAGTTGCAACAAATAACTTTTTTGCATAAATATTAAGGAAAGAGGAGAGAGCAAATTTGACCCAATTATCTATGTTTTTTGCATGTGAAGGAAGGTGAAGTGAAGATAAAATGGTCAAATTGCCCTAAGCAAATGTTCAGGAATAGATGATTTGCATCGGATGTTAACAAAGATTCGACGCAAATAACTACAGCAAATGAGTACAAAGAAGATTTGCGTCGGACGGTCTAGAGCACGCAACACAAATGATTAGTCTTTTGATCCAACAGTGTGCACCGGACGTGCCCAACTGTGCGATGCAAATACTATTTGCGTCAGACGTTGACGAATGTTCGAAGCAGATGATGAAAGCCCAAGGTTATTGGATCCGACAATGTGCGTCGGATTCTCCCGAGTGTGCGACGCAGATGGCATTAAAAAAGTTTTGGGCCATGATTTGCGTCGGATGGGGCCACGAGACACGACGCAAATCATAGGTTTCCCATATTTAAGGTGCAAGTTTAGGGTTTATTTCCAAAACCTCACTTCCTCCAGCCGTTTTCTCTCTCACTCTCACACTTCAGAACTCCACCTTCATCTCTCTCGTCTCTCTTTCGCATCTCATCTCTCTCACCTACCTTCATCTCTCTTTCGAATCTCTACAACGAAGTGCGTTCGCGGTGTTCTGTGGCAAATGCGGCGGTTTTCCGGCGAAGAGAGGACAGAGAAAGAAGGTAAAGTGAGCAAAGCATAAAGAAGAAAGTGAGGCAAATGGTGGTGAAGCGGGAAAAGGGGATCATTAGGTTTAGGGATGGGATTCGACAGAGGAGCAGCGAGCGACAATTCGACCTCCGGCGAGTGCAACAAAATTCAAACCTCACCGACGAGTGCACCGTTCATGATTTTTTTCTATCTTTGCAGTATACAGACCTTCGGTGGTAAGTTACCTTTGATTACTAATTTTGAATTTTCTGATTCAATTTTTATCAATTTTAGAGTTAAATTCATTTGAGTTGAACTTTCAATTGATTTATCTCAGGTTATCAAAAGGATTGAAGATCTGGAAATCTGAGTAGTTTATTTCTTTTTTTTACTTAGCCTTTCGTCCCTGTTCTCAAGATCTGAGTAATTTCTGTAATTCTGTAATTTATATATTCTTTTTAATTAGTGTTTGTAAAAACACCACTTCTACTCAATGTCAAAATTCAATTTATTTTGCAGTTATTATGGGTGTATTTTTTGTAATTAGTGTTTCTGTAATGTTCTTTAAGATATGTTGCAACTTAAAAAATGGATGATAAGTTGTACAAGAAATTGCAAATCATTCATATTACCCTTTCTCAATTTCACGAAATTAAATTTTTTTGGATTTTTCTATGATATACCCCTGTGTTTTTCAAAATTCTATAATGTATCCCTAATGTTTTTTTATTCTACACTGTACCCCTATGTTTTTTAAGTTTTATATATAGTACCCCTAGTGTGTATTATTGAAAACAGACGTTAATCATTTTTGAATTCCCACCCAAACCTCCCCATCCCCTCCACCCCATCCCCCCCTCCCCTCCACCGCCGCAGCCTCCCAACCCCATCCCCCGCCACCCTGCACCCCCTCCCCCTTTCCTCCACCGCAGCCCCCCCCACCCCTCCCCCCCCAGCCCATCCTTCCACTCTCTCCCCTTCCATTTCCCTGCAGCCCCTCACCCCCTCCCCTTCGATTTCCCGCAGCCCCCCACCCCCCTCCCCATTCGATTTCCCCAGCCCCCCAACCCCCTCACCTTGGATTTCCTACAGCCCCCCCCCCTCCCCTTTGATTTCCTACAGCCCCCCACCCCCCCCACTTCGATTTCCAATTGCCCCCCACCCCATCCCCTTCGATTTCCCGTAGCCCCCCACCCCCTCCCCTTTTATTTCCCTAGCCCCTACCCCCCTCCCCTTCGATTTCCCGTTGCCCCCATCGTTGCCCCCACCCTCTCCCCCGTCGGTTTCCCGTAGCCCCCACGATTGAATCCGGGTTGATTTTTATAAAAACATTGGTGGTTGTTGCGGTCATGGTAGTTACGGGGGTGGAGGACTGGGCTGGCAGCGGTCATCGTGGTTGCAGGGGTGGAGGACTGGGCTGGCGGCGGTCATGGTGGTTGCGGGGGTGAAGGGGAGGGAGTGGGGGCGGGGCTACTGGCAGGGGGAGAGTTGAGAGAGAAGCCCATAATTGCAAAGAGATAACGGTAAACGTTACGTTCATTTAACGTAGGGGTAATATGTAGAAAACTTAAAAAACACAGGGGTACAGTGTAGAATAAAAAAAATTAGGGGTACATTATAGAATTTTAAAAAACACAGGGGTATATCATAGAAAAACCCAAATTTTTTTGAAAAAAAAAGTCATTTGCGTTGGATGGTGTTCAATGTCCGATGCAGATTGACTTTTTTTTTAATATAAAATGGTTGATTTGCGTCGCACACAGACCAATATGCGACGCAGATGGTGTTGCTGGTGCTGGGGCTCAAGGGTCATGTGTGTCGGACTATGCAGTACATTTGACGCAAATAGCACTAAATCTGCGTCGTGTCCTAATCCGACGCAGATTATATCTCTCAAATTTGCGTCGAGACCTGTGGCGTCGGACCACGACTCTTGAGCCCCAGCATCGGACTACGCAGGAAATGTTGCATTTAAAAAAACACCTAAAAATGGAAATTGTTGCAACTAAAAAGAAACATAGGAAGTATTAAATTAGTTTTTAAATATAAACCTGTATTTGCAGGTTACCAACAAGTAATAACCTATCTTGGACAGTTGTACCCTAAAGTTGGGATTATTGTTAAAATTTCCAAATTATCCTATTATAGTCGAACATTCAGAAACTAATTATAGATAAAACTTGAAGACGGTAATGAATCTCATTATGAAGCTTGCCTAGTTCAATTTAAAATAACTTTTATTTACTCGATGAATTAGTCATATTGATGTACTCTTGTTCATCTTTTTATAGTTGTTATAATGTTTAGCATGGCAAGCCGTTGCCCACATATTATGGGGCATGAGGGAAGAGGTAATATACATTATCTATTAGAAAATTGAGGAGAGAGAAAAAAAATGTAGAAAGTGTGATGGACTGAGCATGAATTATTACTTTGTAGGTAATGATATTCCTTGACAATTTGAAGGGGACTAAAGGGGATCCAACTTGCTAATGATGAAAATCGATTTCAAGATCTTTTGGAATCGGGAATATTATGCACAAGCCAAAAGAAAAAAATGATGCAACTTAATTTATACTCTCTCCGTTCCGTATTGATGTTACTAGTTGGAATATTGGCACTATTTGATATAACATAGAATCTTCTAAAATTTTCTCAATGTATAAGAAAAAAACATGGTCATGTGGGGTCTTGTTTGATTCGTTTCAATTAGTAATTTGATAATATTAGATAATACAAATTTTTATAGTCAAATATGTGTATTAGTACATGTGCAAGGCAAACTAGGAACGTCTACATTGAATGGAGGGAGTACATCTTTGTTGATACAATCCCTCTATTCCAAACTAAATGCAAAATTGTGACTTTTCCAGTATTTACATGTTATACTTTCATCGTAATTTGTTACGATAAATCATGTCTTTATAATATATAGATATTTTTAGATTTATCTCAATGTATATTTTCATTATATCAAATTTCATGATTCTTACTTTTAATAATTAGATATTAATCAAAGTTGTGCATTACAATTATTTTGCAACAAAGGGAGTACGGGTATGCGGGAATCAAAAAAAGAGGAGTACTCCTTGTGTGTCATATTAATTGATACAAATTGACCATGTGCATTATTCACATAACCTTAGTATTAACTAAGGCTGTTCATTTTGGATATCCGAACCGGTCCGAAAAAATCGGATATCCGAAATTTTCGAATCGGAAATTTCGGATAAACGGCTATTCGAAAATTTTATCACTTGATTTTTTCTCGGTTTTAAGCTTTTTCATGGCTTTTTTTCTTACAATTTGGCCCATCACTAATGAAACCAAATTTTGACATACTGTAGCCACTTTTCCATAGTTTTCACGTTTTGGTGCAAACATTTAACCACGATATGATCATTTGGTGGCTCTTACGCTTGCGGTTGGCTGGTGGTGTCAAGTTTGTGGTGCTCGAGGAGAGGAAGGGCTGGCAGTGCTGCATAGTGTGAAGAGTCGAAGAGGAAGGTGGTTGCGTGGTGGCCAACTGGTGGACGTGGTGAGGAGACAAAGAGGCAAGGGGTTGCGTGGTGGTCGACTAGTGGTGAGTAGTCGAAGAGGCAAGAAGGGGTTCGCGATTCTGGTGGTCAGTCAAAGTGGCAAGGATGGCGTGTGGTGGCAGACTGACCGTGCCGTGCAAGTTAAGAATGAAGAGTTGGGGACTGGGGAAGGGTTAGTGGCGTGCGGCAATATTGGATGGGGTTTCAGATGGAAAGTTTGGATGCTAGGTTACTCGTAAGGATTTTAGACCTAAATTTCTTTCAAAAACTTCCGGAACTTTCGTTTGAAAAAATCATTATTTCAAATATTTTCGGATTAAAATTTCCGATCTGATTTTTTCGGATATCTGATCCGAAAAACCCGAAATCTAAAAAATCGGATCGGATGTCCGAAATTTCGGATCGGGTCGACCAGATCACATATCGGATCAGTCGTATCAGATATTTTTGAACAACCCTATTGTTAACCTTATATTTCTACTACATATATTGTACTTTTGTCAATAAAGACATGTTAGTTTATCAGATGTTGTTGAATTTTTTCAATCTACAACTTTAAAAATATTATTTTCTTATGATTATTGTTAATAAATTTTTTAAGATGTCCATATTTAAAATTGTACACTAATATTATGAAAATTAATAGTACACTAATAATATGGCACTGGGAAGCAACTATTTGTGGAAAGTGGATGGATGAAAAGAAAAAGGAAAGAGACAAAAAACACGGAGTACATTTTGATTTGACTTTTTTTTTTTTTTTTTGAGGGGTTTTGATTTGACTAATTGAAATGAAAATGGGAAGTAGAGAACAGCCAGGATGGTACATTTTAGTGGGCAGCTGTCCAAAAAAAAAAAAAAGCTGGAAAGACTCTGATGTAACTATCTCGCAAAGCAGAAACATTGAATTTTATTTCTTACTATCCTCCGTTTTTTATTTGCTATTATTACCTTGACGGATTATTTTGATTTTTTTATAAGTAAAAACATAGTCATGTGTGATCTTGTTAGATTCGTCTCAATGTGTAGATTTATAATATCAAGTTTTTATAATTTTTACTTAAACAAAATAAGAGATATTAAGAGTTGTATAACGTCTTGAAAACCGCGCAACAACAATGTAACAAATAAAAAAAATAGAGGGAGTAACTCAACTCAACTAAAGAATTGTCCTCGTAAATTTCAAGTTTGAAGTGGAGTACTCCCTCCATTCTACAATATAAATAGTGCTTGTTTCTTTTTTTTACACGGTCCAAGACGAATCTTTGACTTTCGATATCTTCAGTTCCTTATTAATAAAAAAATATAAAAAGTTGATATTATGAAACTACATATTCAGGCAAAGCTAACAAGATCATACATGAATATGTTTTCTTCTATATATTAATGAGAATATTTGGTCAAAAGATTTTAAAGTTTGAAATGCCTAAGAATAAAGAGGCACTATATTATTAGATGAAGGGAGTACTATTTTTCTATGAAACAAATCTTTAAAAGAATAGGATCTTATTCTTATGAAATAAATTATTACTCCTTCATTCCATTTATTATTCAATTTTGACCTCAAAAATAATGTTGAATCCTACATGTCTCAGAATTCTCAAGCAGGACAACTTTAAAAATTCTACGTGGTGACTTTCTGTTTTGAAATAGTTTATGTGGTAGAAAAAAAAAATTCTCATTATAAGGAGTCGTTTGGTTCAAAATTTGGAATGGAAAGAGAACCACAGATAGAGAAGGGGAATGGTAACAAAAATGAAGATTTTCATTGAGTGTTTGGTTCAAGTCAAGGAATGAAATGAATGGAAACCATTACCACAAAATAAAGGATTTTGTTACTTGAGGGGGAGGGGGAGGTAACAAACTAGGGGAATCCATCACCATCAAGTAATTATAATGGATTGATGAGGGGTTGAACCAAACAAAAAGAAAGACAATCGATAATTGATTCTGTTTCTTGGAGCATACAAATAGTGAACCAAACGACCCCCTAAAAAGTGACACTATAATTAGGGGTGAAAGTTATTTGTATAAACACCGAATTAATAATTTGGATTGGACCCGAAATATGTTCAATTGGATTAGTATTGAGTTTTTTTTGAAAAATCGGATTTTCAGATTGGATTGAGGGTGATTGGATCCAAAAATCGAAAATCACCGAATAGTAAACATATTCTATATTGTTTATTTATGATTGGGCTTAACTGATTGCTTTTAAAAAAAAAACAAATGGTCCGACAACCCTTCCCTTCCCCTAAAAGTTTAAACCCTCATTTGCTGCTACCGGCTATGTAGTGGAACATGTTGTTATGCTCTTGTTGAACCTTCAGTTTACTTGTACGGAGTAACGAATTATGAATTATTATTTTTGAGGGGTAATGAATTATTAGTTGTTATTAGTTTATTGAAAAAAATTTACGGGATTGTACGAATCACTTATTTTATCGAACATTTTATTTTGCTACTCGCGCCAAATTTATTTCATCGAAAAAATGGAGTTTAAAAAAATTGGATAATTTCGGATCAGATCCAATCTAGTGTCTGCAAATTCGGATTGGATTGGTTTGGACTCAAACTATAATTGGTCTGGATTTAGATTGGGAAATTCAAATCAAATTTTTGTTCGGATCAGATTGGATTAGGCATGAATCCAAACTGTACACCGAACATTCACCCCCAACTATAATATTTTTTTAACACAAAAAGTGTAATTAATGAGTTTTCCATCCAATTTTCTATTACTTATTTTTTTAAAATCATTATTTTTAAAAAGAACTTCGCCTACCATCCTAGCTTATGTGGCACAAATCAGGAGAATTCGGTCTAATTAAGCACCTATATGTCAATTTTCACAAAGAAGCATCTTGAGGTAGACGAAAAAAAGTGTTATTGACCTCGAAAACAACATTTTTTTTGTGTGAAAAAGTACTTCGCCGACTGTTCTTATAGGACACAAATCACGATAATCCGGTTGAAATAAGTACCTATATGCTAATTTTCACGACAAGATTCCCGAGTCCGACAAAAATAGTGTTTTTGACCTTGAAAACAACATTTTTTTGCGAAAAACGAACTCCATCGACCGTTCTTAAAGGGAACTAATCACGAGAATCCAGCTTTATATAAGTACCTATATGTCAATTTTCACGATAAACTCCTAAGGCGAACAAAAAGGTCGAAAACGACTATTGTTTACGAAAAGGGACTCAACGGACTTCTCTTATAGGACACTAAGAACGAGAACACAAGTAAAAATAAGTTCCAATATGACAATTTCTAATTACTTAAAAGAAAAAACAACTTTAAAAAAAATAGTTAATGGAAATCGAATGGAATATGCTCATTAATGTCACTTTTTTTGTAAAAGAATAACAAGAGGGTCACTTGAGAGAATGTCATTTTTTTTTTCCACTACGTTGAAAATTCCAAATATGAGGTCACCACGTAAAATTTCCCATAAATTTTTTCCGGTTATATTTAGTGTATGAAAATGATATATATACCACAATACTTATTTTTTTTTTTTTTTTTTTGAGAAGCCACTTATAAACATTGGTTTTAGAACCTCCTAAATATACAGTTTAATCTTTTATACCTTGTAGGAAGTAGATACTCCCATTTTCTCTATGATTTAGGATGTATTATATCTTAGTGAAGTTTTTGATGCTTTTTCTTGTTGCGGATTGTTAATTTTACTTTTGAAGTAGTTTGTACAAATTCTTTCCACAGATTATATCTTTTGGTGGAAATGGATTTAATTTAATAAAACGGTTTCAAGATATTTACTTCCCATTACTTCTATTTCTCATTTTATTTTATGTTGAACGAACAAACACTTGATGAACAATTAACAAATTAAAGTAAAAAAAACAAATGAAAGTAAAACAAAAAATCTTCGATTGGAGATATTCCAATTGGCTCTTTTACACATTCTTCCACCTCTTATTGGCTCTTACTTTGTTATCATTAATAAGCACGTACCAATTAATTAACTAACATCAGGAAAAAAAAAACGTTTCGAGAATCAATATCAGGTATTTTACACTTTATTATAGTGAATTAAAATGGTTAGGCATATGCTTACTATCGTTTTTCTTCTTACTCCCTCCGCTTTTTTTATTGCTACATTGTTGTATACACAACAATTTAGGCAACGTCACTTTCAACCTTTTTGATGTATAATAATGGAGAAAAGTGAAAAAGTAGCACTTTTGGGTGGAAACAGGGCCGTTCGTGAGATTTTGTAGGCCCGGGGCGAAATAGAAATTTATGGCCTATTATATATAGTCATATAGGTAGTGGTGGAGCTAGGATTTCACCACCAACAATAATTTTATTTAGAGTAAGTATATTATTTTATGTAAAGCTATTTTGCTTAGACTCGAGTACCCATGTCCGACACGGGTACGTGTCCAAGTGTATGACTCAGCTATTTCTTGGAACTTTTTCAATTTTTTTTCCCCAAAGAAAGTGTCCAAGTGTCTCACCCATGTCCGAGTGTCGAAGTTCCGACACGGGTACTTGAGGTGAAATGAGCAGAAAGTAAATATTAATTTGAAACTAAAATTTATTAATTCATAGCATATTAGTATGATGTTAAAAAAATAAGATTAAGTCTAATATATTTGAAGTACAATACTAGTAGACTAATGCTAATGTTTAAAAAAAATAAAGAAAATTTTAAAATGAAAAAAAGAAAAATGTAAAAAGAAGTGAACTAAAATTTAAAAGCAATTACCTTACACGTAAAGGGATTTTGAAGATGAATTAAAGAAGAAAAATGTAAAAAGAAATGTAAAAAAAAAAATTGTATTTCATAGGATTTGAACTCAAGTCTTGTGGGCGAAATAACACACAATTACCATCAAACCAAACTAGTATTTATTGTATATAATTATTGTTGCTTTCCTTTATTTAAATTCCTTTAAAAAACCGGGGCCCTTTCTTCTTTGAGCCCCGGGCGTTGTCCTCTAGACAACCCCTGTGGCCGAGCCCTGGTGAAAAAAGAGAAAAATAAATATAATAGGATTATTTTGTAGTGGGCTAAGATCCCATCCCAAAGTAAAAAAGCTTTAAACAACGTGAAGAATTAAAAAGTAAACAACTATATAAATGTTGCAATTTAAAAAATCGGATGGAGTATATCACTACATATTGGACCCATATGTCAAATCATGAATATTCACCACTCACTCTCGATTAGATTGCCAGTCGTATTGCTTAATTCTATCATCTGCTTTGGCAGGCAATTTGCTTATTACCAGCCATTTATCTTGGTAGAAAAGTATTATAGCATCATGACTTTAGAGCTAGATTCCTGTCTTTGGTTGATCAAGCCTTATGAGTAATGAGTAATGAGTAATGAGTAATGAGTAATGCACTAGTTAACCTTTCTTTCCATTTCTTCCTAAAAAATATAATAAAATTAATCATTCAATGAACTTGGTCAGATAAGGTAATGAGTGCGTCTTGGTATAACATGTTACATTATAATTTATTGTGTAACATGCACAATGATATATATTTCAACAAGAATGATATAAGCTATACAAATAATGACATCAATCCCATGTCATTCGTTTCATGTCATTTGAGTTCTTTTACAAAAAAACGGTGGTTTGTGAATTGCTACACCATATATTATGGTGTAATAGTTACACCCAAGATTTTGTGTAAGGTAAGAGTAATTAACGTGATTAATAAATAAGTTGGATTTGGATATGCTAAATTCATTAAATATGATGCATTCTTAGTAATTCATCATCAACAAAACACCGATCAAATAAATATCCTCATAAACTGTTGAAACATATTTTCTTCTCCAAATACACCAATGTATACTCAATCAGTCTCTAAATAAAGTTCCCATTTCTTTTCATATAAAGGACATAATAGACTACATTGTAACTACACCAATAATTGTTGTTACATGTAGGGATGGCAATGGGTCGGGTCCACCTAGACCCAAACCCGCCCCAAACCTGTTGGGTCTAGATTTTTCAGACCGAAACTCAGATTTGCTGGGTCTAGCAGGTCCATTAGTCCTAAATGAGTCCTTAAATTTTAGTTTTCATCACATTTTTAAATCTATGTAATTAAATTTTTTCGCACTAATACATATAGGTTCTACATCCATGGGCAAAGCATTATCTAAGCAAATTTTTAAAAAATAACTCATTAAATCTTAAAATGTTAAGTACAACTTACAAAGTTACAAGTCTTACATGGAGTCACAACACTAACGAGTTCACAAAATCACAACTCATAAAACCTTAGAGTTTAGGTTAAAAAAAAATTAATATGTAAATGGGTATGTGTGGGTCGGGTTAGGCATACACGAACCCGAACCTGACTCATGTTCTTTGGGCGACGTACCTGACCCGGACCTGTTGGGTCTAAAAAGATTGGACCCAAACCCTTATAAATAAGTCGGTCCTGCGGGTCTGAACCGGGTCCATGACCCATTGCCGTCTCTAGTTACATGTGCACTCCGCAGAAAGCATAGTTTGCAGCCAATATAGCTAGTGATTGGATTTCGTATTGCAACTTGTACAAATTTATGATCAAGGGAAAAACAAAATTCTATTCTTTGCCATGCAAGTGCGTAGGCCTTTAATTATTTACTCCCTAATGTGTAATGACACCTAAGATTTCTTCTTTTTGCTTGGAATATGGAGTAGAAGTATAGATGTTCAATTAACAAGATGCAATCAGATTAAACTACTTAGTATCTAATATGTTTTACGTTACTTTCATTTCTTATAGGAAAAACTAAGTTTATATAATAGTTAAGATTAGGTCTAAGAAGGACTAATATCTGATAAGTCCAGAAAAGAAAAAATAAGGTTTGACACTCATACAATAGAGAAAGTCTTGGTGTTTTATTGGTGGAGTCCATTTTGGATTCCAACAGGGTATTTTAGTAATTCTATAGGCTGGAGGTACCAAAGAAAGTGTAAACTGGTACTAAAGCGCAATCAAACTGTTACCAAATCAAAGTAAGAGTTACTTTGGTATTGGAATCACAGTGACTATTTCGGTATCAACTTTAAAGTGATTTGGTATTAACTTACATTCAATTTGGTACTCTAACCTAGTAAATTACTTTGGTGCCCTTGTTGGCCGTTGCGTACCATTTTGGACTCCAACAACGAGATGCCAATCTAACCTCCTCACAAAATAAGGTATATTAAGTTTAGATAATACTTCATCCGTTTCACAATACATGCACCATTTGCCTTTTCACGCACTCCAGCACTCTTCTTTGGACATTAATATCTTTAATAGTGTATAAGTGATAATTATAAAAAATTGATATTTGGAATCCTCGCATTGAGACGAATTTAACAAGATCCTACTTGACTATGTTTTTTCTTACGTAATGGTGAGAGAAAAATTATCAAAGTTACTTGATGAACAGTGCCTAAATGAAAAATGGTGCATGTATTATGAAACGGATATAGTATCTAATAAGAAGTAATAAGTTTAGATAAGTAAAGATAAGTTGAAAAAGAAATAAGTCGGTAATCACTAAAGTAAAATTAACTATTTTAGTATTTACTACATGGAAGTAGAATAGTAGATGATCAAACACGTGTTTAAGGTGTATGCTGTATTGATCAAATCAAGTGTTACTGAAACTGTAAGAGCACAACCAATTGTTGCCCTATATTTGTGGTCATTAATTATTTTATTACTTTCTCACTCTTCCACCTAGCCCACCATATTTTCTCTCTCCACTAATTCCTTCTTTGCTCTTCTTTTTCTTGGTCCATCATGAAGAGTCCGGCATTAGTTTTTTGGCCAATTTTTTTTTTTCTTTTATAATAAACTAATACTTCCTCCGTTTCATTTTAAATGAAACGTAGGGCCTTGGCACGGGGATTTAGAATAGGAGAGAGATAGAGAGAAAAAAAAGAAGGGACCCATGTGATGAGGAGAGAGATAGAGAGAAGTGAATACCAAATAAGGTAACGTTTCACTTATTTTAAAAGGCCTAAAATAATAAGTGTTTCATTTAAAATAAAACGGATGAAGTATTACTTTTATACTCTCTCTCCTCATAACCTACAAAAGGGCAAATGCTGGGGTTGCTCTAAGTTTCCGAATGGAAAGCAACTCTATAAAGTGGGAAAGTATTTCAGGCATTGTTCAGGACAGTGCATTAAATTTTCATAAAGGCTATTAAGCTATTTGGGCTTGTCAAATATAGGATGTACTATAAATCGGAAATAGCTATGACTTCCAAACACTAGAGAACCCTAGACCACGCCATAGGTTTAAACTGGAATCTCCAGAATTTGTGCATATCACCCAATCACCAAAATCTCACACACAGATCCTATGGAGTCTATTGCCTATTGGGTCAAAAGGCATTCTTATGTTCTTGTTAAGAACGAAGCGCCAAAACTCAACTCCTTTCTAGTTTCTACATGTGGGTATGTAATAAAAAATTTGAGGTGTTGGATGTTAAATTTGTCCTAATATGTATTACATTATCTATTTTTTTATTGGTTATGTTTCACTTCGATACAAGCTTTTAGGAGATACTACCTCCGATTCTAAAAAAATCTACACACTTTGTTTTATAGGATAATTAAGACAATTCCTCAAAAGTAAGAGAGAGAAAGGCAAAATGCTAAAAGCTACTTTTGAAAGTACTAACTAAAATATAATACTTGAGGAGAGATACTAAAATATAAAATATGAGTTTAGAGATGGGTTGAAATATAGGGAAAGATGATAGGAAACGTTATCATATTTAGATGAACTGAAAGTGTGTAGATTAGAAAAGCGGCCTAAAAATAAAAGTGTTTAGATTAAAAAGAAGCAGAGGTAGTACATGATCGAGAGGAGTGTTGGAAACTACAACATTTATAGTTAAAAAGAAAAGAAAAAAAGAAAAAAATAGTTATATGATAAATAAGGATAAAATAAGTAGAAATAATATGGGGGCCACATACCATAATAGAAAATGTGGCAATAATTAATTTGTAACATTCATTTATGGTAAATGAGCAAGTAAAAAAGAAGGGGTTTTAAAATATCGACTTTTTATGTTGTTTATGTATTGATAATCAGATACTTTATATTAGTGGTCAAAGGTGCTAACAAACATAAAAGTCAACTGTGTGATTTATATAAAAACAGATGTAGTATTTAAATAATTAAGTCGGTTGACACCCAAACTAATACTCCATCCATTTCACAAAAATAGGTACACTTTGGATTTTTACACTAGCTGATATATATACTTTGAGAATTAATATCTCTAATTAGTTATGTATTTGTAAAATTTATAAAAACTTGATATTTCGAGAATACGTACATATTGAGAGTATTCAAACAAAATTCCATATGAATATATTTTTTCTTACATATAAAGTACAAAAACAATGGTCAAAGTGGTGAAGGTGAAGTTCTGCAAAATACTTCATTCGTTCTTTTTCTATTGCAACAATTACCACTTTTGGTAGTTTCATATCTAATGCAACAATTCTCCTTTTGGTACGTAAAAAAAAAAAACTTTATTTGACATTCTTTCCCTTACTTTATCTTACTAAACCATCATTAATTATTGACGTTGCCTCATAAAGTTGTTTTTACTTTATTAAGGATTTATTTCTCTCATATTTTAGTTAATTAAAGGGGTACCTTTATGCTAAACTACTCACCTTTTTTACTTCTTTAAAAATGTGCCTAAATCCATTATTACAATAGAAAAAGAACTGAGGAAGTGCATGGAGTACAGTACTAAAGAGGAGATAATAGGAGTTTGTATGGGAGGCGTTTGGACATGCGATGTGTATCTAGAATACGAATAGGTTGTGTATTGTTGTGACTTGTGTGAGTCGTATTAGCATATATCTATGTAACTCAGGTAGATGAGGACTTTCTTGTACCCGGGTGCATTTTTGCACTATATATAAAGTTTCCTTTTTTTATGAAAGAATACATCGTTTCAAGTATGAGACTAACTAAAGTGAAATAACTACCTATAAAAAATATTATTAAAGAGGAGCAAGAAAATGCGGACGAGAGAAAAGGTTGATACAATTTTTTTTCACTCAAAAGTTAACGTGTATGTCTTGGTTGTAAGGCCCCATTATTTTGGATTGAATTTGGGCTAACTAAACTGAAATAACTATTACTGTACTATTGTTATCATAGTAGTAGTAATAGTTTGATCATATATAATCGTGCTAATTTATAAGAAAAAAATATTTATGTGAGATCTTCTCCGATTCATTTCAACAAGTACTTTTCATAAATCTAAAATTCATAATGTTACTACTCCCTCTAGTCTTATTGTTCTCATGGTTGAAATGTCTTTACAGCCAACACTTCGACCATAAGTTCTTATTGATATATAAGCAAAAATCACGTGAGATTTTATTAGATTCGTCTTTATATGTACCTTTAAATTGTTATATTTTTATAATTCTAATTTACCCAATTAAAGATATCGGCGGTGAAAATGTAAATTAAAAATTTTGCAAAAAACATCGAAGAACAAAAGGAAGCAAAGTGGGAGGAAAAACCTAAATAAACTGGAGATTAAAAAAGGCCCACAATAATGATCTAAAGTTATTTTTCTAATCTAATTTAATTTACTCTAATAATACTATAATAAGAATAAGTTATGAGTTTGTGAAATACGATTTTGGGCCAAAAACACTTTTATATATATTTTTTGACATCAAACACTTAAATTTTGGCAAAATAATTAACTTATTTAAACCCGGCTCACTTTTTAGATATACCCTAATTTGTGGAGATCCAAAAATTTGTTTTATGCTTTAGAATAATACTGCTAGCTAGTGATGTAAAGTATGCATCAAGGAATCTAGAATTGGAGAACTGGGGTCTTATATAAAGTTTAAGATTCTTCTTTTATGATGTACAGTATAAGCTTATTCTTACATTCCGTAATGCTGCATAATCTTGGAGGTAAAGCAGTTATTTCACCAACTTTAGTTTCATCTAACAATATGATAACTATTAGTCTATTAAGGGCCCGTTTCTCTTCGTCATAAAAACTACTGAACCGAATCGAACCGAACCGAACCGAATTGAACCGAATCGAATTGAACTGAACCGAACCGAATTGAACCGAACCGAATTGAACTGAACCGAACCGAATTAAATTATAGCTAATTAATAGTAATGATTATCATTTAGAACCGAACCGAACCGAATTGAATTGAACCGAACCGAACCGAATTGAATCGAACCGAACCGAACTGAATCAACCGAACCGAATCGAAAATGGGGAGAAAAGGCCCTAACCGTATGTATATAGATATAAGGTGCTTCAACATAATGTTTTTCTTGTTTACTCCAGCAAAGTGCACCTTTTACATTAATCAAACTTTCGTATCTGCATCTAAGTAGAGGCCGATGTGATGTTTTTTTTTAAAAAAACTAATAATTGATTGATAGAAATTCATATGACACATATTATGAATATACGTACGTTATAAGTTATACTAATAAGAATAAATTATAAAATACGTTTTTCATATGTTGTTTCATATCGTCTTCCACGTGTTAGGAAGAATACTGATCCGCTTCAACACTGTATAAATCAATTTATATGAAGTTGTATATTGATTATTTTAAATTTGCAGTTGATTTTTATCAAATTCAAATAATAATAGAGGAAAAATGAAAATCTGCTTCAACATCATATAAATCTCCATCAACTAAGCAATTTGTTCTACACCACTGAGAAAAAAAATACAATACATAACTTCATCCCATAGAGGGCGCTAACTAACAATAACAAACTCAAAAATACTCGATCACAACATGGAAATTTATTAATATTCGAAGACACAATTTGAATTAAACAGAGAAATAGGATTGGGAAAATAGTCAAAATTCCGGACTAAAAATACCTTCAAAAAACGAATATTTAAAAAGAAAGGAGGGAAAGAAAGAAAGTGGCTATTACTTGATTCCCTTATTGAGTGCAACTCAAAGTCTTATCTAAATGAGGGATGGAAAAAAATTGAGTCTCACTTCAATTAAAATTACAAAAATATTTTATAAACTCATATTACAAAATTTAGATATGCAACAATTAAACAGCAGGCCTGTTTTCTTAAGAGAAATAGATTGGAGTATATCATCAACAAAAAAAAAGAAGTAGATTAACAACTTTAAAACATAGAAAAAAAGTGTTAACATAACAACAACTATAAAAGTTGGACTACTTACTAGTAGAAGTTTGTAAATAGTATATCATACTCGATAAGGCAATTTTTTTTTTTGCTAAAAAGCGAATAATGATAGATTAAGTTATGGGCCTATCCCCAACCAATGTTACAAGTTCGCAATTTGGGCCATTGAAGTTTTGTAAATTCGGCTCCAAGTCATTGTCAACTCTAATTAGATTAGTACAGACCGGGGAGGGGACGAAATACATTGAAGATTAAAACTACTCCGAGTATCTTTTCTTGCTTGTTTGGCTAGCTCGTCTCGCTGGAGCATTTGCCTCCCTCTTCTCAAACACGAGAGTTCCTCGCGCTGCTCTAGGATTGTCCCGCAATGGGTGATTTTCCTGGTTAGATAGCCTCCACTTTCCTCACCTGAATTTATTTCCAGAACCATTTTTTTGCAGTCAGATGCGATAATAAAATTGTTCCATCCTTCTTCTTGTGCCCATTGTAGGCCTGTAATGATTGCATTTATTTTCGCTTCCTTTGGATCCCTGCAAAAACATTTCTTGCCAAAGCCTTTAACCCATCTTCCATTCGCCTCTACATAACCCTCCCAAGCCTCGTTTCATGAGAAGAATGGATATACGATGCATCGACATTAATTTTAAGCTGACACGGGGGTGGGCGGTCCATTTGTGGTTTTCTGGACTTTTGGGTTGTTTAGAGTTTTGGTTTGATTGGGCAAAGTACCACTCTTGTGCAAACCATGTCACATTTTTTAAGAAAATCTCAATGTTTTCATTCTTTTAAAAAAAAAATCCAATCATTCCTTCGCTTTCATACAGCCCACATAGTGAAAGTGAATAACACATTCCAAGAAATACTACCAAAACCTTAACTCCGTGTTCTCCAAGTTTTCCTTTAACCACAAGTGCAAGTCAAGATTTTAAAGGCCAATTTGGTTGGTTAAGCTTCTCCCAAACTGGCCTAACTCTAGGGCAGTCCCTAAGGATATGTAACATATTTTCAACCGGGTAAAAGCATAACCTACACTCAGGCGAAGTAGCACAATTTCTTTTGAATAAGTTTTCATTTGTAGGGTTACGTTCCCACCAAGTTTGCCATAAGAAACACTTTATTTTGGGGTGACCTTGGCTTCCCTTTGTCAAGCAAAAGACCCCCGAAGCGTCATCTTCAAACCATTGTGGACAAGTTGTCCAAAAAACTCGCCCTGCGTAATGAATTACTTTTAGTGAAGCTAACTTTTAGGAAATTTTAGTTTCCTCCGTACTTAAATGTTGTTTTTTGAGAAAATATGAGAACAAACTAAGACAAACCCACTAAAATATACAGGATCAAGATTGGCCTAGTGGTTGTGAGATCCTCTTTTTACCCCTGTGACAGGGGTTTGATTCTCACCTAGGATCCCCAATTTATTCCCTTCTTATAAGAGATTTCTCCTTGCAAAAGAAAAAACCACTTACTATTTTGCACTTTTATCTCACTTTTTAAAATTACTCCTCTCTAGTCTGTAGTTTATTATTTCTTTCTTACTTTTTGATAGTTATATTCTCTTACTTTTTAATACTTCTTTGATTACTTTTACTCTAAATGAAGATACCATAAATTAAATAAAAAAACGGACGGAGTACCTTTTTTTCCCCTTGTTATTTACTAAATTTGCCTTTTGAAGATCAGACTTCATAAGTTTTTTTTGAGGAATGATGTATGAGATCTTATCAGCTTAGTCTCAAATTGTTCTTTTTCCTTTCATAATAACAACTTGCTACTATAACTTTTGATAACACGTAAAAGGATATTGATGGTCAATGTACAAATTCTATCATATACCTGAGTATACCGTGAACATGATACATTTTCAAAACTATTTTTTTGCTCACTGCTCATTTGAAATCTTCCAAATGAGCAAAATATACTATAAAAACTCCAAATGAGCAAACAATAATCTTGAGTGTACCATGCAAATAGTATATCCGAATGTATACGATAAATATACTCATGTCTCATGGTCAATGGGGTAGTATAAAATTTATGAAAAAAAACAAATGTATCAAGTAAAAAAAGATTGATAGAGTTATGTTAGAAAACGCTACAAGAACATCAAAACCAAAAATAAATTAGTTAATTACATTCCGACTGGTTGATGTTGGTTGCATGAGACGATGCTTGCTCTAGTACTACTTCTGTTTTTTTAGATGCAACATTTGATTATTTTAATTCACCCACCAAAAAGACAAATGTTGCATCTTAAAAGACAAATAATGTAGTTACTAGTAAAATGTAGAGTGCAAATTATCAATTTTACCCTTGAGATAAAGCTATCATGAACTCTTGGGGTTCTGATTCGACCACTATGTTGGCCTATATATATGCAACTTCTCTCCTACCTATAAGTAAGCCATTAGAGTTGCACCACTTCTCACGCCCAAGAGTTGGATATTCATGAAGCTCCCAATTCCATATTCATAAAACCCACAAAATTAAACACCCTCATTACCTCAACCCCACCTCCACTCCCCCACAAAAAATAATTAAAAGAAAAGAGAAAAGAAGAGAAACAATTCCATAACCTTTTTTCGGGTTGTTCGTTTATATATTAATTGGAGCTTATCTTTATTTTAGCTAATTTTTAACATTTACTTTTGTTTGCTTTATTTTGATTTGTTATTAGCATTTATATGTTAATTTTGTGATTGATATGTAGAGAAGGAAGTGAAGAGAGCTTTCTTCGGTCCACTCACGGGAAGGGTTGGGATTTATCTTGCTGTCGACTCATTCATCCCACCTACTTTGCGTGTGCATACATATTTGAGGATATATCAGGGCAAAGAGAGTAATTTTGCAACTAAGCTAGATCGCATACAGGAACACGTCGCGCAAAGTAACTGAGTGAATGATGCGAGAGTCAAGTTGGATCTTAAGCTTCCTGTACTTGGACTGAAGGGAGCTCCCCTTATCCCTATTTCCTTGTCTCTTTTCCTTCTTATTTGTTTATCTGTTTTCCTGATCTTATTTCTGCCATGCTTGTGTGCCCTACTTAGGGTTTTAATTAACTCCACACGTTTTATTACTCATATTATATATGTATATAGTGATATTAAATATGTCCACTTATTTTCACCATCTTATAAATATGTCCACTTAAACTTTTCATAAAGCTTAATACTAATGATAATATCTTCACTTTGTTTTAGATCTTACTATAAGTTGATTAAATCATACATCATATCGATCCATTTTTATAAGAAAAAGGAGAATAGTATGGGAAGGCTAATAGAAGAATGACAATTCCTTTTAAGACTATGTTTAGCTAGCTATTAATATTATTTTTGAACATTTAAAAAAGAATTATGCATATCTTCATGCTTTCACGAAGTTTTTTTCAGATAGAATTTAAACTTCACATAAAAAAGTATTAGAATTTATGGACTAAAATAATCCCAATTTTAGTTGCTCTTAAATAATCGCAACTTTTGATTATTCAGGAATAATTTGACTTGGGATCTTTCCAGATAATCTGAAGTGTTATTTTTAATAGTTCAAAAACGACAAGAATAGTAACTTATGTAAAGATAATGTATGCACGATAAGTGAATGATTCGTTTATAGATGATGTTTTTGGTTGTGTTTTGATTTGCATATATCATATTAGGGTTTGTATGTGTCAGTTATTTTAGAAGATAATTATGGCCTTTCTTTTGATGCAGGAGGAGTTAAGAAAAGCTTATCGAAGATATGGTGCTCTAAATATATTCTCTCTTCCATTAGTTTATGTGATGGTCTGATACTTCGGATGATTTTAGGTGAATGATCTTATGGTTTATGCTGTCAAATTAGTTCAAAGAGTTTGCTAATCAATTAAGTACTATTATTGTACTAGATCGCTGCCTTTTTTTTTTTTTTTTTTTTGTTTTCCCTCTTTTTGAGAGGATACTAACTAGCAGACCATGTATTATATTGCAAATTTTTTTACTATGGTTACAATAAAATTATATTATACCTATTATTGTAAATTGTAATACGACGTTCCACACTATTGATAATGGATATGAAGGTCTAATTTTTTTTCCGATGACTAATAAAGTTGTACCCGTAGTATTTTATACTTCTATTTGTTACAATGACTACAAGATCAAATTGTATCCCTAGTTTTTTCCTTATTAATTATGATAAAGAATCTATGAAAAAGTTATTTTTGCTACTAGCAAGTTCTTGACCTATGGTTGAAAAGAGAAGAATGCTAAATATGTAACATAGGCATTCATAATATTATGTTATGCAAATGCCAACTAATATAGTTAGTTTGTCAATGTGTTACAAGATAAAATATGTAGCGTGATACCGTCGTATATAGGTTCATAATTAGCTCCTTTTGATGAAAAAAAGGTGTAGATAGTATCTGATCAAGATATAGTATAAGGTAGATGTCATTTTGAAATTCTTTAAATTCGTAGGATAAATTGAAATTATTATCATCTCTAATTCACTTTTGATCAATTACGATGATAATAATTACACCTCTGTGGATGAAGATTAGTTTTTTCTATGGAAATGGATGAAGTTGATAAGTTATTGATCCATGATTGATTTGAGAAATTAGCGTATATAAGAGCTTCTTTTAGTCATTATAATGCAAATTTTAAATATTTAAGTTAGCCTGATGAAGTATGCTCTTGAAAAGCTTGAAATTTAGCCATCCAAAAGAGAAAGTTTGAAACTTTAGCGAGTTTATGATAATTTTATTTCATTTCTATCTCATTAAGCTTAGGTAAAAAAATTATGTGCTATCTATCTATTGTGACACCATTATAAATTTATAATTATAAGAAACGTTCCTATTTCTAGAATTAACTAATATTTACTTACTAAATTTGGAAACAAAAGCTGAAACTCAAACACCAAAAAGAAGAGGACACCATCAAGACAAAGACCTCGCACTGACGCATGCATGATCTAAAACTTAAGGACATTTAAGACTCAAGAGGACAAGTCCTAGAAGGTCATATTCAAAACACTCTCTAGCATATATATTAAGCATCCTTAATGGTGATTGAAAAAAAAAGATTACATACTTGATCTTAAAAAACCCCCCTTAACAATGAATGAAATAAAGATTGTGGGTTGATTGGCAAAAAATTTTTGTATGGGACGATTGAAAGGATGATCAGGCATGGGAGTGGGACCCACTGCCGAATCGACTTTTTTAAATTTTTTTTTTTCCTCTCCAGTCAAAAACGCTGCGTTTTGGCCGGAGCTGTGAGAGCCTCCACCAAAACGCAGCGTTTTGCTGGCGAAGGCAAAAAAATTTGCTTTATGCTTCGCCTTGTCGACCCGACACGCCGACGCGTAAAGTCGAAGTCAACGAATGATGCCGCGCCATTTGTCCGCCTTTCCACATGTCATCTTACTATTGGGCATTAAAAATATAACCGTTGTAAATTTTGCAACAGTTATATTTTTAAAAATACAAATAAAAATAAAATAAAAATACCAACGGCTCTATTTTTTCGAGCTCTATAAATAGAGACCCATTTTGCTATATTTTGGACACACTTGAAATTTCTCCAGCCAATACTTTGTTCATTATGTATTTTATGTATTTCGTTCCTAATTAAGTTTATAATTCGTTCTTGTATTTCATTATGTGTCTCGAAATTAAAAATATATTAAAAATGCTTAATTGTGTCTCATAATTTAATTATTAGATCGCTAATTAATGAGCATATATTAAAAACGCTAATTGCGTATGCTACGTATTAATAATAGCTAATTATGTAGATAACTTAATTATTAAAATGATAATTATAATATTAAAATTATTAATGTAATTAATTAATAATATAATAGCAATTAATAATGAATATTTCATGTCATTAAAAATTAAAAAATAAAAATATTGTATAATGGTGGTTGGGTCATGATATAGAAAAGTAGTTGAGTGGGGTCAAAAAGTAAGAGAGAGAGAGGAAAAAGTAGTTGGGACGATCTTTTTTTTTGGTTCAATGTTAAGAAGAAAGTGGGAAAAGATTGTGGGATGTAATTTTTTAGAGAGAAAGTTAGAAAAGAGAGTAGGATGATCTTTTTTTTCATCTCACCATTAATGGTGCTCTTAGAGCTTCTTTTGTCATAAACAACCTTTTAAAAGTGCCATTTTGCGAGAAACAACCTTATAATTTTTTTTTTTTTTTTGAGAAACAACCTTTAAATGCGGTTTTCTTGTTAGATCGACCCTTCAACCATTTTCCCAGGCATTGACTTAATTTTTCCGGCGAAAATTCCCTCTCTTTTTCCCTCCAATTTCTTCCTCCCAACTAGAGATGGCAATTATCCATGGGTGGGTGGATTATCCACCCACCCACCCCGAATAGATGGGTGATCACCCGCGGTGAAGCGGGTGACGGTCGGGGTGATGGATGGATCGGGTGGTGGGCCGGGTTGGGTATGGATGATAATTTTTGACCCATCACCCGCTCCATCCATCCACCCATATATACATATAATATAAAAAGAAATTTGTTTTTTTTCTTGCCACGTGTTATTTAAGGTAATTAAAAATAATAATTTTTTTAAGGGATAAAAAAAAATACTTTTTGGTGTGTAATAAGATTGATATTTTGTCACTTTATTGTTAATCTATGAGACTATGATTAATTTTCATATATTAATTTCTTTAAAATCGTAAAGCCTAAAAAATAGTTTTTGTTCCTAGTATCAACCGTTTTTCACCCGCTCCACCCCCCAACCCACGGATGATGGGTGGAGCGGATATGGGTGAAATTTTTAGCGGGTGATGGATGGTGTGGATGGAGTTTTGGGTCGTGGGTGATGGGGCGGATGGAGCTCCACCCGACCCATCTGCGATCCATTGCCATCCATGCTCCCAACCCCATTCCAACCTCCAAACCTCACCCCCCATTCTCCATCCCCCTTCCCTATATAAATGACACTTTTAAAAGGTTGTTTATCACAAAATGACACTCTATATAGATGCAAAAAGGTTGTTTCTTGAAATTCCGCTATTTGCATCTATATATTCCTACAATTTGAAATTCCGCTATTTGCATCTTTATTCCTACAATTTAATACTACTAGTTTTCAATAAAACACTTTTTATCTTACAACTAATTCTTCATCTTTAATCTATCTTGTGATCTACTTTTGCCAAAAAGAATCTATATACATGTGTAGAAAGAAATTATCATAAAAGTATATTAGACTTTAATATCACTATTGCTATGAACTAGCTCAGACTATATTTGTCTCACCTTATTTTTCATTTATTATAAACAAAAAAAATTCAAACATGTTAAGTTTAAGGTTAATTAATCACTTCAAATTAAGTGATTTCATGACTAATTCATTAAGATAAAATCAAATTTAAGGCAATTAAGGCTGCTATAATTTAATTTACAACAATGTACTAGTGTATTACAAGTCATAATATATTTGGATATGCTCAATTGCAAGTTTTGATACGATTAGTTTTGCCTACTAAGTTAGGATAAATTTAGATATATTTATGGGAAAATTAGGTGAAACCCCAACTTATTATAAATTTAGGAGATATGTAAAAAAGTTTTTTCAAAGAAAACTACAAACTTGTCCACATCACATTGTTTCTATACCTCCACATAAACCCTAATTGAGAAATCAATCTACTTATTCTGCCATATATTAGGCAATATATATCATATATGCCAATGTCAGATTCCAATGGGTGGAAAATTGTACGGTTTTTTTTCACATGGTGCCCTTGTGGAATTTTAAAATTCATGAGGTACCCCTGCAGTTTAAAAAAATGCACCAGGTACTCTTGTGGTTTACAAAAAAGGCATAAAATACCCTTAATGACTAACGGTGTCAAGTTTACGTTAGTCATTAAAGGCAAATCAACTTAATTATTCCAAATAACCCTAATTAACCAAATTAATTCTAATTAAATCCTAATTAATTCTGTTAAACCCTAATTACTCTTTGTTAATTAAATCCACCACCTACCCATCTCCATCCCCAACTCCAACCACCTCACCCCCGCCCACCCATCACCCTAGCCTTCAAAACTACCCATACTCCTTCCTCACCCCTCCTACCACCCCAGCCCACAAAACCACCCCTTCCTCTTCTCAAGCGCCGAAAACACCCCCTTCCTTTTTCCCCAACCCCTTACCACCCCGCATCAAATTACCCTCCCTAAAACTTGAACAACCCTTTAATCACCGCCACTCTGAATACTAGTAGTCTTGCACCATTAACAAAGGTGACCTTGATTTGGTGTGGGGATTAGTGCGAAGGAAATAGAGGAGGAAGAAGAAGGTGGTGGGTGGTGTAGGGGTTAGTGCAAAGGAGAGAGAAAAGTAAGGTAAAGGTGGTGGGTGGCAACGGGAAGGTGGTGGGTGGTGCACGGGTTAGTGCGAATAAGAGAGAGGAGGAAGGAGAAGGTGGTGGGTGGTGCGAGGGTGGTGTGGGGAGGCGAGCGCAGAGGAGAAAGAGGGAGGAAGGATAAGGTGGTGGGTGAAGTAGGGGTGGTGTGGGGAGGCGAGCGCAGAGGAGAGAGAGGAAGGATAAGGTGGTGGGTGGTGCAAGAGTGGTATAGGGCGGGTGCCCAAAGCAGAGAGAGAGAGAGAGATATATATATATAGCTAGCTACGGTAAGATAAAGAAAGGGGAAGAGAGAAGAGAAAAAAAAATTAGCTCTATAAACCTAACGAAAACTTAACGTCGTTAGTGATTAAGGAGGCATTTTATGTCTTTCATATAAACTATAAGGGTACTCTAGTGCATTTTTTAAAATGCAGTGGGTACCCCATGAATTTTAAAATTCTACAAGGATACCATGTGAAAAAAACCCGAAAAATGGAAGAACAATAAATTCGGATCCCCTCATATCTTTTAGAAATCTTTAATTTATATGAAATGGTCTTAACCAAATTAAGTGATACATGTACTAGAAAAAATTAGTGGTGATCAACATGGGCCCGACCCGAAAATGGGCGGGGTTTCGACACGATTTTTTTCGGTCCTGCGGCCTGGTCCGATTTTTTGGGCAAAAATTCGGGCCACGGGCAACTTGAATATGAAAATTTTGGCTAATTTTTGGCCCGATCCGAAAGCCCGGCCCGATTTAGCGGTTTTTGGTGCGGAAATTGTTGCTCGAGGCTTCAATGCTCGGTATGGTCCATGATCACCTCTAGAAAAAACACATCTTTAATTTTGGGTTGACCTTTTACATGGTAATTTTGACATTCTCCCGATAACCCGCATATAAGTTTGGACGAGTTGTCTTACATTGAAGAAATAAGAAAAGAATAGCTAACATATAAGATTGGTGGGTTACTCCACATATTACCAATTGTTTTTAGAACGGAACCGTACCCAAACTTGTACTACTTCCGTCCCGTAATAGTCTCGGACACATTCCTTTTATGTTTGTCCCAAATTAGTTTGAACACATCCATTTTTGGCAAGGTCCCACCATTAATATATTATTTCTTTTACACATCTTTTGGCCCACATTCTACCTTTTATCAATAAAAAGTTACCTAACTTTCTCTCTAACAAAAAAATAGCCCACCAACTCCTATCACATCTACTTTTTTAAATAAAATTACATTTGATAACCACACCACAACTTATCACCTTAAACTACGTGTCCCAAAAGTGTTCAGATCTTTCTTTCGACGTGGGGCTTGTGTTAGGTCGATTGAATTCATCACCCTCCTCCTAAGAATTAACATCATAAGAGAAAAAAAAAAAGTGATTACAATATTAGATAGTTAGGTAATTAGGGCCATTATTAATAATAATATAGCGAGGGAGGCAAAAGCATTGGAAATCCACAAAATGTGGGCAAAAACGAATTTGGTCAAACAGTGAAAATGGGAAAATTTGATTTGCAAATGGGGAATAGCAAAAATTTCAGAAAGAGTGCTTAAAAAAATGTCACAAGATACAGAAAACACCGAAAGTAGGGGTGTTTCTTACTTCATAGTGCTTCCCTCCCAATCGCCCAATGATTGACAGGTGCCAAAGTTGCTGCCATTCTTCTAATCTTCCCAAAGCGAATCTCTGAAGAGAGAAAAACAAAGGGTGAGTTGGGTAATTAATTGGTTTCTGTTTGTGCTTTGCCTTTGCCACCCCATTTTTTCTTGTTTATACTACTATGCTTACTTTTGTTTCTTTCTACTTGTATTTTACTTTGTATATTCCTCTAATATAGCACTTGTGTTCTTCTTTGTCTATGCTTTTTTCAACCTAATAATATTATTGCTAGCTTAGCTTGTCAATTCAATCTCAAATTGGGCTAATTCTTGTCCAAGAAGAATAATTATAATTGGCATGTAGGATTGGAAGAAAGTTGATAAACATATGTGTGTGAATGTGATATAGATGAGCTAGGTTTATATACTCCATGTTAGTCTTTTTGCACATTCTTTAATTTCTAGAATTCGACTGTTCATATCAAAAAATAATTGCGACCATGTTTAGATTATTTTTGTTAGTAGGATATATAATTTTCATTTTTACTATTGAACGTAGGAAATAATTTACATTGAGAATTTGAGAGTTTTCAAACTAGTGTCATTTGTGTTACTTGTTGATAATACTACAATAGTGTTTTTTACATGAATTAGTTGTCATCTTCTACAACCTAGGATTCGTCGTCAATGCATCATATCTCATGCGGCTCTAAATGTTATTTTTGACAATTCTATGTATGCACACTTATTTATGATATGACCTTCCTTACTTTGAAGGATGATATCGTTGCACTTCAAACTCAAAATTCTTTTAATTCGACAAAATACTTAGACATGATTACATGAACATTTATATTGATCTAGGAAGAGATTTCGGTAGTGATGACATCACGAAGGGATATTGTTTCCAATTAATCGTCGTGGAAGATACAACTAATTTTTAAGTATATGCAAGTCTAAATATTAGTTGACTTTCCTTTTGTGCTATCCTTTATGTTTATTGAAAATCAAATCATGTGGTGATTTATGAATATTATCTAGCTTATTTGTTTGAATATTGGGATACTTGTTCTGTTTGGCAATACTACCTAAAATGTATTGAACCGATAAAGTGGTGAAACCGATAAGGTGCTCAAAAGCCGATAAGGTAGCGATTAGTTTAAGCTGTTTTGGCGGAACTAGTTGCATAAGGTGATTAATTATTTAAATTTTATAATATTTTTATTATATGTAATTCAACACTAATTTAATTCAATGCATTTAAATAATAAAATAATAATATAAATAAGTGGGATCAACAATATTTTTACCCTATTAGATATGTTTATGTATGCGTTTGATTATTTATCCGACATTCACCCATCTCTTAGTGGATGATGATGTGGGGTAAATGAGTAAATCTCTTTAGGGACCCTAAACAAAAAAAAAAGTACAAAATCTTCCACAAAATTTTTCGATACAATTAAAACTCAAAAAACCACCTTAATAGTTCTTGAAGGTTGGCACTTCAATCATGGAAAAATCAAACCCAATGCAAAACTAAATCCCCCAATCAAATTTCATTAAGTTGGCAACACAAACCCCAAATTTGTTCTCCCCTGTTTTGACTACTTGGCGTCGACGGCATCGGTGCAACATTGGCTGTGGCGCCATTGACGCATGCTTGCTCGTTCATCGCTCTCAAAAGTCTAATTTGTTGGCTTAAAAAATAGTAAAGGAAAATAAAAAAGTGGAATTTCAGTCCCTGAAATTCAGACGCTACTCTGAGTAACGTTTCAATTTCAGTCACTTTTAGGGACTGAAATGTAGTTCTGATTTAATCCCAGCAACCTATTCTATTTAAGGTAGCTTTTTATTTCAGCACCTAGTTATTTAAGCTACCTGAAATAGGTTCCCAAATAGAGCCACTATCTAAATTTAGAGATTGATACATCTCATTAACCTTTAACCTTTGTGGACTGATTGTGATTGCTCCCACTTCCTTTCATTTTGTTGCGCTAGTTATATATGCCAATTATGTCACTTTTAGCTTATTTTCGGGGGTTTTACATGATAAAAGCATCCCTTGACATTACACTCTAATCTGTTTACAAATGTATAATATTAAAAGGTCAAACAAAAAGCAATTAAAGTGAGAGGTAGAAAATTTTGTCTTCCCTTTCCACCATTCATACTAGTCACCTAATGATTGGATAAAACGGTTCCAACTTTTAGCAAGAACAACATGCTCTATGGATTTTTCATCATCATTTCATGTTATATGGTAAGATAGGAAGATATTAATATTTCTAAATCTCAATTCATGTGAGGAATTCAGTTTCAATTCTGGTACCCACTTAGCATTAACTTTGATACCCATGTGACGATCATACCACTTAGCGATTAATTGAGTGATTATTGATCTCTCCTTTATTCTACGGGTCCATATGATGCTACCCATTTGGAAAAGCTTATGGTCAAATGAGTTTAATTGTTTAATTTATGATCACCATGTTTTGTCTACCATCTCCAAATGGATATATGTTAACACTGCTAGTTTTATTGATTAATTTGTTTAGGATACCGTAGTCGATATGATTGCCTTTTGAATAACATAAGTAAGGTTTCATAACACTACTGCTTTGAATTTTTGGTAGAAAGGGTTTGGAAGGAAAGGAAGTGGAAGAAATTTGTTACTTTTCAATGTTTGTTTCATTAAAAAAAATTAAGTGAAAGGAAATGAAAGGAATTGGAAGGAAATACTTTCTTTAATAAAATTTCACTTTTCCTTTCTCCTAAAAGTGGGGAAATATTTATACTAAACATGGGAAATTAAGATTTTTTTTCCTTTCTCTTCCATTATTTTTTCTTTCTCTTCCCTTCTTTTCTCTTCCTTTTTCCTTACTAAAAATGAACCAAACAGACTGTAAAAGTAAAACGTTCCTTTCTAAACGGGCTACTCTTGCTCAATTGAAGAATGTCAAATTCTTAAAAATGATGGTGTTTTTGCAAAAGAAAATGTAATGTGGAATCCGGAGCATTGGGGATGCTCTTTGTAGGTCTAGATTCGGGCTCCCAAAGAGATACCTGCAAATAAGCACCAGGCCTTGGGCGGTCCCCCAAGGCGGTGCCTTCGATCAATACTTAACCCCATCATTTACCTTTAGCCTTGAGGCGTATTTATAGTAGTACTTGGGTATGTGGTAGGCTTTACTCTTTTTAGGCCCTATAAGCATATAGGCGTGGGTAAATTAGACTCGTATTTGTTAGGGGTTATTTTAGCCCCAACAGATGGTTCCTAGTTACAACCTCAATTATTTAGACAAAAAGTATATAATAATATTTTATCTTTATTTTAAGAATCTTCCTATTTACAATAGCTAGCAACAAATTTTTAAAGCAAAGAAGAGAAAGAGTTTTGCCAAGTGGAATCCTTTTTGTTTCTTTAAATAGGAGAAAAAATGTGATTATGACTTATGAGAGAGTACACAATTATATGGGTGTACACAAAATTTTGTGTAGATATAAGTAAGACAAGAAATAAAGTAACAAAAAAATTTATATATTGTTGTTGGCGACGAGGGGTGCCTAACTTGACCACCCAACCCGACAGGTCGGGGGTGGGTAGGCCATAGGTGACACTATTAAACAAAGTTCTCTTGCTCCACAACGGGAGAGTGACACATGTTGATGTCAACCTAGGTTAAAGTGTAGGGTGCAGTCTCGTCAACATCACTCAAAGTTTGAGTTAGGGCGGGTGATATTTAGTCAATATATGCAATGTGAGTATGAAGGTTTTGTTTGAGTGTATCGAGGGCTCACAAAAGTTTAATTCTCAATCGATTTTCTTTGAGAGCAATTGGTATGGATTTGATGTGCTTATTAACTACCTTCATAGATGATTTCCAAGGTAATTCTATGACTATTGGGAGAATGTTATGGAAAGCATGGGTGAAAAGTGAAGGTCATTCAAAAAAAAAAAATACAAAGTTACCTCATACTATAATTTGCCTTAAAAAATTAGGATTTTGGCCACCTAATTATAAGAGCTTAGTGATCAGTACTATATGAATCTCACTTTTAAGCCTTAGTATGATATTACTTAGATTTTTTATTTTTGGTGAGTATAGCAATCTTAAATCAACTAGTTATAAAGCGTATTACAATCCGATAACAAATTATCCATACAATAACTAGGGGGGATCCTAGTTACATTACATCTGCTATCCGAAATTCTACTAGTCTTCGCTAATACATCCACAAACCCGATTATATTGTCTACCAACGTACTCAATCTTCACTTTGGGGATGTTCCTCCACTGACTTTTTGCATTCGTTTATCACACTCATATACTAGTCAAAATTACCCTCAAGAGTACATAGTAGATTCACCGTGATAATACAATCGGAAAAAAAAACCGTAGCATTGTTAGGATAGATTTAGGATATATCTATCTAGAAGTTTTTACCTAGACATATATCTATCTAGAAGTGTTTATTTAGAGATAATATTTATTAGTATTATATTTAGTTTAGGATTGTTTTCCTAGTTCTACCTAAGTTAGGTTTTATATGATGTACTATAAATATCCCCTTTGGGTTAATAATAATTCGAACATTTTCCCTTCAATCTATTTTGTCAAGGTATCAAGAGCAAATTGAGATCTTGGGTCAAAACTCTAAAATATTATTCTCTCTTCGCGGTGGGTTCGAGTTTCAAACCCACCCGGTCGGATATATTCTCATAAAGTCTAGATTTTTTCCCTACTAATGGATAGAGTTTCATGAGGTTTTTGTTTTAGCCCACCACCATTACGGTCAAACATAAAATTGAAAAACATACGATTCAAAGAGAGGTCTTGAATCGCGGGAGGAAAACGGAAGAAAAGTGACAAAAAAGAGAACGGCGTTTTCCGTTCAATATATTTGTTTGCTCTTGATTTTAATGTTTTTTTATTTCTCCAATCATAACGTTCGTATTCTTGCCGTTACGATTGCGGGAGGGTAGTAGGAATAGTAGGGTATTGATCATAAAGATATGATAATATATGTGATAAGAGGTTCGAAAAGAATGGCGTCCCTCGAATACTTAATGGGTTCGAAAAGAATGGCGTTCCCGCTTTGTTGAAATATTTGGTGAGTTCGAAAATAATGGCGTTCTCATCAAGAAAAAAAAGAAAATTTTGCAGGTTCGAGAAGAATGGCGTCCCTGTTTGACTGATGATTGATGGATTCAAAAATATTAACGTTTTCATCATCAAGAAGAAGAAAAATTTTGTTGAAGCCGACATCACCGGGTTTGTGCATCTCGACTCCAACAAAGAAGACGAAGAAGTTCCAGTTCATCCGAATCCGGTGCTAAAATAGAATATATTTTTTGTATCTCCAATCGTAACGTTCGTGTTATCCTCGTTGTGATTGCGGGAGGGGGTTAGGATAGATTTAGGATTTATCTATCTAGAAGTGTTTACCTAGACATATATCTATCTAGAAGTGTTTATTTAGAGATAATATTTATTAGTATTATATTTAATTTAGGATTGTTTTCCTAGTTCTACCTAAGTTAGGTTTTATATGATGTACTATAAATATCCCCTTTGGGTTAATAATAATTCGAACCTTTTCCCTTCAATCTATTTTATCAAACATGCACATAACTATACGTGGACTAATCAAGTTACCTTGATATTACTTAGTTTTAAGCATACAAGATACCTTGATTCTACTACCTAGGGATATTCATTCTATTTATGTTCGAGCATGTTTTATTGGGCTAATCAAGTTATGTATTTAGGAAGTAATATATAAACTCCTAATTACATTATTCAATCCCCAATCTGCTGTTATTTGTACTCTCTCACTAAGAAACCTAATAGCTTTATTTCTCCCATGTCTATAGATGTAGTAGTTAACGTACTGACGTATATATTATTAGGTGAACTTTGTTAATTCTTCGCATCGGTTGTTGTTGTCTCTTTGTTTCTTAATTGCTCTCGTTTTGACATCAGAATTGCACATCATATATTATCAGATAAAACTTGTTTGTTTGACTCACATTAGATTATAATTTTGCTCAAAGTGATGTTTAGTACACCGTACACTATTAACTAAAGTTGCATTCACTTGCATCGGAATGAAGCTGCTCAATTCATTGCGGGCATGTGGTTGTTTTGCATGAAAGTACTATGCTTTAGCTTTTTCGGAGCCTCCTATATTGTGCAAACCATTTTAACAGTTTTAAAATACTTTTGTTTGTTTAAAGGAGAACAAACAAACAATATATAAAAAGATTGGCAAGAGAAAATAAATGGAAAGGAGAGACATAAGACTTTACGGCTTAGCTTTGCCACGAGGCCCACGACTATGCAACTCACAACTCACAAGATCAGTAGAATGCTTTGATGTCTTTAAAGCAGTAGCTTCCAAACCCACCGTGAAATGCAAAAATCGTAATATTTATGTCTTTCATGATTCTAACAAAGTGTGTTGGCTCAAGAAATTGAAAAGAAAAATAAAAAAGGATCATTTTACGGGACAATCCCATTTGCACTTGGGACTAGTTGTTCGATAGTGGATCCGTTTTTTTTTTTTTACTTATTTGAACTTATCTTCACTTATTTGAACTTATTAGACCTTTTAGGCATTATCAGACTTTATATGACCTTATTTTGTGAAGCGTCAAACCTTATTTTTCTTTATCCGAACTTATTAGACCTTATTAGTACTTCTTTTATTTGAACCTGTTTTTTCTTATAATGACCGAAAATAAGGTGAACATAATGACTCACTGTATTTAGAGAGAATGAGTCATATAAACTAGTAGATTATGTTGATATAATTGGTTTTACGATGACACATCACCATGTATGTATGCGGCTAGACTCTCCTTCGATGAAATTTTTTATGCACTAACCCGTTGGAGAGTTAATAAGATGTTGGTTTGAAGCATGAAACTCAACCATATAGAAATTCAAACATTATTCAACCATATCATATTAGTTCTAGTCTAACGTGAAAAGGCAGGATCATGTGGTGAGGAGTGTGGTGTGTGCAATTACTTGAAGATTTAACATATTTATACAACATCGATCCCCAATCTTTACGAAAGAAAAGCTCTAATAAATTCTAGTATGATCTAATAAGGATTAATATGTTCAGTCTAGTTCAAATACATAAAATTACGGATCCTCTAGAGGATCCAAACACACGAGGTAAAATAGACTACACTTTCTATATTTTCTTCCTTTAGATAGGAGATAGCTGAGTGCACTACATCCGGACCACATGAAAATTGAAAAGCCATATATTTTGTGGGGGCAATGAAATCTCTTCCTAGTAAAACTGTCGAATTGTCATTCGTTTTGTACTAAATCAACCTAAAATAGTACTGTTTGCAAAGATTCCACCCTAAAATCTGTTTGGCTACAGTTCTACAAAAACAATGTGCTCAAGTAATCTGCGAAAAATATGTTTCCTGTCGTGGAAAAGCTTACTATTTCAAGCAATCGTGGGTGTAAGGTTGTATACCACATTATTGCTGTTGCTGAACCTTAAGCAGAAACCTCATAGAATGACAATTGGTTGACTCCAATATTATCATACGTGTTAACTGAGACATTATTAAAGCATGTAAGACTTTATTCGACATAAATATAGAATTAAATCCAACGTTAAATAGTCAATAAATGTTAAGATTTGCTGATATAAAAGGGTTGTTGCTTGTTTCAACTTAATTTTTTATCTAGTATTCCAACACTAAAAAAAAAAGCAGGGCTTGATATAAAAGCTATCAACCTTTCATTTCAATGGGAGCCTAACCCGACTTTAATAAGGATTAGAAAAAAAAAAATAGACTTATATTACCAAGTGGTTTCACCAAATCAATATTGTATTAACTTGGTCTTCCAATTAAACTGATCAATATATCTTTAAATTCAATTATTCTAGTTGTTGTTGAGCTTCTAGACGTATAAGTTGGCATACATCATTATCAATCCAAATGGAACATATTATGAAGTACAAAAAACTAATTAGAAGACTAGTTATGTCCAAACAATCTTTTCAAATATCAATGAAGTCAAAAATTAAATGATAGAAGCGCTAAGAATTGATATCGTCAAAAATTAATCGGTAAAAAGTATAGAAATTAAAGTACTTTTTTTAAATAATACTATATATTGAGATAAACGTAATAATAATAAACTTAATGAAAGTTGTTTTAATATATAGTTGAAAATATGATCATTTAAATAGTGTAAAAAAAAAAAACTAAAAAGTTGAAGTATAATTAATTGATATATTACTTTGTCCTAGTTAAATCAAATTTGGGTAGTCCCGACTCATGTGTGATATACATTCTTCCTTTTACTTAAAACAAGTGTCATTTAAAAGATTATTTTCTACTTTCTTATTCTCCTCCAAATCACCTCAAATGTAATATAATATCAATATTAGTTACATGGTATCTAATGAGAAATAATTGTATAGTTTCAATGTTTATGAGAGTTGTTAATTGTGTGCAAAAGCCAAATTATCATTTTGCTCTAAACACAACCAATAGATTGAAAAGTAGGCCCACCATATACATCACGGCCCAAACGTAATTCTCAATCTTCAATACACAAACATAATGCAACCAATAAGGCAATAATTAGGCCCATAGATCTTAGAAGACAATCATAGTGGGCCTCTCCTGCGCCCGGAAAGATCCACACAAATATCCAAAATGAGAGGTGGAGGTTGAGAAAACAGAAAAGATAAGAAAACAAGAGACTAAGCTTCAAAATCACAAACATTTAATTTAGTACTATCTTTGTGGTCAATTTATTTGGTTTGCTAGAACATAGAAAGAAACACAAAGTGAGAGGATTTATAAGCAAAGAAAACTCATGGAAATATTTGAAGTTGGACCGTGTAAGAGCTCCTATGAAATGGGGTATCTAATAGGAGAGAAATTCTCATCCTTGATAAACAGCAGATTAGCAACAGACCTTATTCTCCAAACGCAGCTTCGCCCATTCGCCAAAACTGACCCTGCAAAATCGCTTATCGATTCTCTTTCTAACAACAACCGGAACAAGTTTGCGCGTTACTGGGATGAGCTCATGGGGATTTCGGAAGGAAGTGGCATTCCTCTCCTTGATGTACAGATAACAAACCTGTTTTTGATTTGCTTTAATGTACATTTTGGAGAAATAGTCACATTTATTCATGTACTATCTTACAGATTTTGTAGGAGGATAGGCAGCATGTAATTGAGATTAAACGAGTAGCTAGTACTCTGTCAGACCGTCTCACTTGGTCACAGAACATTATGGTGACCGTTTGACACAAAAATTTGCATAACGAGAGTATTTCAAAGCACAGTGCCTACTGCAATTATGTTTATGAAGTCTTTTTCTTTTCCTGTGTGTATTTGTGCAGATAATACTAATCAACTTCAGGAAAGAGATATTAGCATTTATGCCAAAGAAAGAAGGCGCGAGCACACCTGAAGAAGATACGCCAGACGATTGCTCTGATGTTCTGGTAGTAAGTAACAGCATGGCCATTGCAGCACACAATGAAGACGCAAATGTTGCTTTAGTTGGTCACACGTACGTATGCAATGCATGTTCCCATTCAGTAAAGAAAATTCCAGTTAAGACATGAGAGTTGAAAAGTTACATGAACTGAGCTAAGTACTGGCCAAAACTGACTATAGTTTGATATAAGACTATACCAGATACTTCTAAGAAAGAAGATAATATTAACTATACTAAGTTGGCCATCAAAAGAAAGTAAAGAAACAAATTAACATTCTTCGCTTGCGATCTTCTGATCTTCATCTTGTGCGTTGTAGGTACTTGATCCGAGCAACATTAAGCGATGGACATTCCTTTACAGCATATACATATGCAGGAGAGCTCCCAAGCTGTGCATTTGGCTTCAACAGCCATGGATTGGTACTCTCTGAACTTTATTGTTATGTGCATAATTCACTTTGAGGTCACATTTTTATTCTTGGGGGAGGGTGCAAAAATTAGGTTCAGAGCAATTTTAGATGCAACAGAGTTATATCAGGAGATCCCACCAATAGACTATTCATAACTACATTTACTTGGTTCTGAAGCAGTTGAAATAAGTACTTCATTTTATCGTCAAGTACCATGTTGTACGCTTGACACTCAGCATGGGTAAAGACACCATGATATACACTTCACCAAAAACTTGCAAAATATTCATAAAATAGACGAATCAGACACTTGGGTATATATCCGTATCCTATATGGGTACCGAGTCAAAGTAATATGAAGAAACCTGCTTTTCTGCATCTTCTCTGAAAAATGTAGCCTTTCACATAAGGTAGATTTGTTTCATCATTTATGTACCTTAAGGATGTTTTTCAAGGCATTCACATTGAACTCAGTGCCACCTCGTGAAGATGAAATCGTAGCTGGAGGTATTGGACGGAACTTTATTTCAAGAGATCTGCTTGAAGCAACGAACATAGGGGATGCACTCAAGGTTAGAGCTTAAAAACCATATATTCTGATAATCATACTTATGATAACCAAATGGAGCATAAAATTCCCAGTGAGAAATCTTATTAGTCATTATACATGCATCTTTTCAGAAAATTCAGTCATCAGAAGTGTCTGTTGGACATAGCTATAACCTAATCGATATACCAACACGCAAGATTCTGAACGTGGAAACAGCATCGAGGAATCGATCATCAGTCTTTGAGATCAATGCAACACCATTTTTCCATGCAAACATGTATCTTCACCTTCAAGTTCCACAGGTAAGAATGATCTGAACTAACTCTTCATTTAACCAAACAAAATTAATTAGATATAACAAGAAATCATGTCTTGTCATTATAGATACAGGATGAAAATTCAAGAAGCAGACAAGAAAGAGCATCTTCATTACCAAAAGAATCAATAGATGATTTCCTTTCACTTCTTGGAGATATAGATGACAAAAGATATCCCATTTACATGACAGGTACATAGCGACATGTATTTGATCCCTTCTTCTTATTCGCTATTGTAGAGTAACTTCATAGAAGCCTGCTTTTTATCTCTGATTTTCAGGACCGACATTGTACACGTTGTGCACAGCCGTGTTCGATCTCGATGGACCAACACTATCTATCATTGAAGGGAACCCAAAAGAAGGAAAGGTTACTCATTTATTCCAAATGCATTAGAAGAAGCTCTTCAACTATCATATGCTCTCATGTGAACAAAAATCTCAAAGAGGTTCATAGAGGCCAATTGTGTAACCATCCAAGCGTCTCATGGCTGCAACATAATTACAGTGGCAAGAAACAAGTATTAGATTCTTTTAAATTGCAAGATAACATTGTATCTGTATTCTTTTACGGCATAACTATTAGAAAAAAGATATAGTTACTAACCTTTCCATGGATGTCATACTTAATTGGACCATCCTGCATGACACAGTCACTGTGCAAATGCGAACGTAGTAGCTTCTAAAGTGAGATGAAGTCATGAAGTAATTAGTAACCTCTCAAGTTGAAGAACAGTATAGATATTCTTTTCTGTTTACTTTCATTTTGCTCTCAAAAACAAAGGAGAAGGGAAATTAGAAGCCATTTTTGTAAACTGCCAAAAACACACATTAAGGCTCCGTTTGGTTGGGTGTAAAACATTTTCAATGTAAAATGATTTTCATGGAAAACAATTTACAATGGAAAACACAATTCCAAAATTAGTTTTCCGTTGTTTGGTTCTATGTAAGAAAAATGATGAAAGGAAAGGAAAATGAAAGGGAAAGTAAGGAAGTAGTAAGAGGAGTGTACAAAAGAGAAAAGGAAAAGGAAGGAAAATTAAATGAAGGGAAAATGATTTTCCATCATTGGGGGAGCAATTTTCCTCCTAGGAAAAACGGTTTTACACTCCTTTGCAAACCAAACAATGTAAAATTGAAAATAGAGGAAAACAGTTTTCCAGAAAAATGTTTTACGCTCTACCAAACGGAGCCTAGGAGAAGGAAGCCATTATTGTGAGAGCTACAGTTGCAATAAACGTGAACAATTGAGAACTAAACGCTCGAAAACATGAGCATGAGCCATTTTTTCAACTTCCAGAACATGAGCATGCGTTTAACAAAAGCTATTCGAAGACGGAGCGAGTATGTACATATTTGTAAAACCATTACAAAAACAAAAGCTATGACACAAATTTCATACAAAGTCCAAACAATTAAATTTTAAAAAAGAAGACAATTGATGAAACGAGCTCTAAAAACATGTTAGCAAGCCAAAAAATTTCAGTAAGCTATACATTTAAACTTCTGCAATGTCTCTTTATAATTTATGATGAACCTTTTAGAATCTTCAAACGTGAGCGCTGCCCCTTTGACTTGGGTTCGAGTAACTTGGCTTTTAAAGAATTCTCTCTAACTGACTGCATTTTTGAAGATGATTCAGAAATTCTAGGATCTGGGGATTTCATTCTTGTCGTCCACTGTCTTACAGGGCTTGCATTTCTCTTCAGTTTAGAAGTCTTACTCGAAGCAGCTTCTTTATAGTCATCATACTCAGTTGGATAACTTCCACCTTCTGACAGTAGCAACTCACTAATTAGTTTATCAACTGTTTTTGAGTTCGACCCATGCCCCTCTTCGTCATAACTCTTCTTCTTTCGATACGAATCATAAATTTCAGACTTCTGCAGCATGCTGATCTCACCCGGGGTTGCTTCACCGGTTTTCATGACCTGCGGATCAATTTCCCGAGGAGTGGTTTGAGGTTCCGACATCTGAATACTAGGAGGACTTTGACCCTTCCTCCTCCTGTTTAATGCTAGCTCTTCCTGTTCCTCGTAGTGGCTGGGGCCTGCTTTGTTTCTTTCAGCACAGCGGGAGTCAGAAAAGGCGGAATCTTCAGGGGCTGTCCCAATCTCAGGAATTGACTCGAGTGAACGGCGCCTTAAACGGCTCTCTTTGTGATGATCAATAGTATCCATATTGTCTGTTTTTGGTGTTTGTCGGGCTGTGAGAAATGTCTCAATTTCGGGTCTCAATTTATCAATTATAGATGCTCTTTCTGCTTCCAGGTCTCTCCTCTGCTCTCGTTCATCAAGCCAAGACTCAGAAACGTGTAAGATCAAATTATCATGACTACCAATACCATTCCAGTCTTTCTCAGAATGTTGTTTGACATCATGCATTTGTTTAGCATATTTCCTAATACTTTTAGCAAACTCATCACAAAGTTCTTCAAGAAGCTCACTTGATTTCTTTTCTTTTTCAAGCTCTTTTAAAGTAGTTGAAAAGGAAACCTTGATTTCGAACAGCTCTCTAGCTAGCTTCCTATGTAAACTTTCAGATCTTTTTCTCAACTTCCTTTCATCTTCTAATTCATCTCTTACAGACTGAAGAGCAGCCTCTGCTCGCTCTTGTTCTTTGCTCTTCTTATTTGCTAGGTTACTATCTTGTGAGATTTGTTTCATTAAATCATTAATCTCATGTCGATTCGCCTGCTGATCTCTGAGCAACTCTTTGATCTTACCACGGGCATGATCGAGCTCGTTTTTCATAGCTTTCACTAGAGACACATTGGAAGCATGCTGCTCTTCTAGTGTCCATATACGGTTTAACACTTTGAGCAATTCAGTCGATGTTTTAAAGCCGTAACTAGGGTCACCAATCCTTCCCCTTAACTCAATCGAACTGCCAGGAGTTACTGCTGGATTATATGGAGCCATCTGAATAAGGACAAACCAAACTATTAACAGTAGAAAAAGTTATATACATCTCCTGAGAGAAAGAAAAACTGATCCCACAAAAAGGCTATGTTAGCTACACTATTCATTATTACTTGGATTCTTCATATTACCTCAAGAACCCATGTCGAATCCCCGACACTGTGACATGAATATAGCCACCTCAATACTTCATTTTGGGCAAAAATCACGAAACTTTCTATAAAATAGCCAAGCCAGACTCTCAGTCTAAGTTACATAGTTCTCGAATCAAAGTCTTTAACCTAAATTACTTTTAACTTAACCCAGACTTGCTTGAAAAACTGAAAATTATAGCACTTGGAACAGGTCTAGAGATGCAAATTGCTACTTCCGTAATCATTACGCTATGATGGTATTTGTACTACGTGGTAATTTGCACCTTAACCATGGACCCCCCGAGAGGCAATGGAAGTACAACACTAATTCAACCCTCAGACATGTAACTATACATGTCCAACTATTCACTTCACAGCTTGGATTTCCAACACTTCAACATGGGCTATGCACACTTGACAATTGAGATATAGGGCCAAATAATGCAAAATATTCATAAGATTTCCTAGTTGACACATTCCAAATGTCTGGTACAAGTAACTGTATATGAGTAAGTAGACATCCAATTCAGTTTAGATCTTCTTCTCCACGAAAAAGAGAGAAAAAATTGGTGCAGATTCACACCTAGTGGATATACTTGAATACCCTCACATCTATGATTTAAACTTGTATAAGTGTTCCCTTATCCAAGTAGCCTACAACGGCGATAGCAAGTCATAGATGAGTGGAAAAGATTTGGAAACTCAACTGCCACAGATCAGGCATTACAAGCTATATTATGGTCATCACAAAGATAGTAGTAGTACAAACTGTTTTGATTTACAAGTTGCCATACATTACCAACTGCAAATGCTACACAAAATTGTGTTGGTTTGATAAAGAGACAAAATACCTCTTCTTATTGCTATGAACATTGGACAAAGATAACAAAGTATTAAAAGGTAAATACCTCCAAGGAACTACCATAGCTTGCAGGAGAAAGAGGCTGCAGAGAATGCTTATTCCTTTCTGCTGATTGATGATGCCGCATCAGTGAGGCTGCAATATGTCTCCTCAAGCTGCCAGCACTTGAAGGCTGCCATATATCAGATTGAGTAAGCTTAAATTGGCGAATGACGATGATGAGCTATTCCATTTTCCAAACTTTTATAAAAAACATTCTTTTTCCCATTACATTCAAACTATGTTAGAGGTGTTGACAAGCTAGATGAGAGCGTGAGCCAAAGATAATGTATATTTTGTTCAATGTAGAGATTGAAGCTTCTCCTCACAATTATGGAAAAAGCATCCCAGAATTTCCATCCACGTAAATGTTTTAAACGTACACTAAAATTCCAAGTTTTCACAAGGCATGTCTGAGAAACTAATGATAGCATTTCGAAAAACATCTCCTTCATTACTTGTCAAATTCATCATTCGTCCAAGTAATAAAAGCATTACGTTTTTCCAAGATTACCAGGGCAAGACTACTTAACAAAACAACAAGAACACACATCCAATGAGTCAAAATCTTTCAGTTTTAGAGAAAACTCGACCTAACAAACATAGCTAATAAGCATTAATACGCAGAGATAGTCAATCCTAAGTCCTTGGCTCATATCCAGAAAAAAATCCCATACAAAGCTACTCTATTTCAGAAGGATAATTGAGCGATCAGTGGCAATGATAGTAATATGGAGTCCAGTCATGCCCTGTCCAAGTTTTCACCTATCCAAGATCTTACTCAAATTGTTTTGCTGCTGATTTGACATAATATCTTGCTTTAGGATTGGCTTAGATACCAGTTTGGTGCTATATACTTATTGTCGTTCTAAGGGAAGATAAAAAGAAATTTCTAGTGCTTGTTTGGTTGACATGGAAAAAATGAGAAGTGGAAGTTTCCGGAAGCTGAAAACTGTGGAGTTATTTAGTTGACAAAAGCTCGGGAAGTTTTCCTGGGAACTTAATGAAGATTATTTGCCTAGAACCTCTAGGTTAGTGGAACTTCCTGTATCAACAATACAACTTTTCTCAAAGTCCAAGAAACAAAACTACACTAGGGAAATGAAAATTCCCAACCACTTCCTTCATTCAACCAATCATAGCAACAAGTAACAACAAACTATCCCACAAATTTTAGTAAAGTGAAGCAAAAGAGTATAATAGCAAAAAACGTAACATCAGAAGTTCAGATTTGATCTCTCGTTCAGTAAATTCAGAGGATGTTCTTGAGCTGGCAAAAGGGTTAAAGGAGGAAGGTAATGTATTGTTTAAACAGGGGAAAATTGATGATGCATTGGAGAAATATGGCTATGCCGGGCTTATTCTGGCTCGATATGAATTTGTTCAAGAAAAGGATATGGCTGAGTGTTTTGAGCTGACTATTTGTATTCTTTTAAACTCTGCAGCTTGTTTTAGTCGAAAAAATGAATTTGAACAGGTAGGTCGGATATGTTCAATTGTCCTAGTTTTCAAACCAAATAGTGTTGAAGCTTTGTTTAGAAGAGCCATGGCTGCAATTAGACTAGGAAAAAGAGCTTGGGCTTATTGGGACTTATTGATGGCTGCCCAGTTAGAACCCGGAAATCGAGAAGTTCATATAAAACTTGATGAGATTCAAAGCTCTCAATGCAAGGAAAAAACAAAGACGCACCCTCAGGATGATGATATTCCAACAGGGTTAGGCCTAGGACTTTCTTCTCCAAACAAAAAGGTGGAAGCGTCTTTGGACACGAAGGATAGTTCAGAAAAGGAGTTTGTTTTGGGTGTGTATGATGAGAATGAAGCTCATGGCGTTTGTGCTACAGAAGATATGGGGTTACATACTTTTCATATTTAAAAGGGGAAAACACTTCTATGGAGGTAGAGAAATAAGTAAGGCAAGAGAGGATGGAAGATGGTAAGAACATCCTCGTTGCATACAACACTTCTGCTGTTGGTATGAAGCAGAATGTAGATGCTGAGCCTCCCTGTCCTCGAACACAGGTTAGGCCGAAGTCTCCGTATTCGTCTGACCATGTGACTTATTCTAATAGACATAGATCTTCCTTGTTCCTTAACATTCCACGGGAAGATATGGAAAAGTTGCAACAGGGAAAGGTGTTGCATTACCATTCTCATTTGAGGTCGATGTCAATTCGTGCCTCGAATAATAAAAAATCTATCAAGAAGGAGGCCCCCCGCAAACAAGATTTGAGGGAAGCAGAGGTCTCTCATGCAGTGACTTCGGTGGAGAATGTCACTCAGGAGCCATACCCCATGAGTCACTCAGGTTATAAGCAGGATCAGGATCGTGTAGATAGGATGGAAGATGTTCCCATTATTGAAGTGGCACAACACACATCATGTTATGCAGATCTAATCGCAGCTTCAAATCAGAAGGGTCATGTATCGTTGGCAAAGAGGAAAGCAGCCAAGGAAGCTAGAATGAGAGCGCTGCAGATTGTCCAGGGTAATATGAAGAAGTCATTGCCTGGTGCCAATGTGGGATCTTTCAGCAGCCGGTTGTCAAGGCAGCCAAGATTTAGCAGTCACCAGTGTGCAGGTTCACCTTCTCTGTATCATATTTGTCGCAAGCACAAGTCAGAGAGTTCTATCCCTTGTGATGTATTCCCTCCCCCTTTAAGAAATTTGGTACTACTGTGGTTTTTAATAAAGTTTGTAATAGGTTTAGTGTGTCGACCCATGCTATGGTGAGTCATCACTCGTCTGTAATCATGGTTTAACTTGGTTTGTTGTTTGTACTGTTTACTTGTTGCCAAAAAAAAAAAAAAAAAAAAAGTTCATAACATTGTGGACAGACCTATCAACATACTCAACTAAGCGCGGTGATGTAGATGGGATTCAATCCCATATCTCGGGTACCACCCCCACAAGACTTTACCAACTAAGCTAGATGGCATCCACACCTATCAACATACTAGCTACTCCTATAAATCAAAATTAATTAACTGGGCAATATAAACAAACGAGTAACACCACAACAAAAGGCATGACACATGGATGATGGATGGAAACATACCCATTGTAAGAAATAAGAAGAAGCTATAAAAATGGTCATCAAATTCAACAATTAAGGTCTAAAAATAGAAACCTAAAAGCTACAAACAAATGCATCAACATCAACTAGGGTCTAAAAATAGAAACTTTAAATGACAATAAAACAGAATGCCATCAGTCCTAACTCAAAAAGATCAACACAAGTGAAATCTTTTGAAATAAAACCCAATTCTACAACCCAAAACCCATCAATAAAACCAAAAAAAACACAAACTTTGCATCAAAAATCACCAATTGGGGTTAAAAAAAACCCCAAATTCCAAAAAAAAAAAAAGTGAATTTTTTTACCTGATGATCGGAACCACCATCATGATGAGGATTAACGGCTAAGGAAGGATGATGATCAAAACCCTCATCATTATTAATCCTATGATGAAGACGACGACCTCTTGGATGATGATTATTAACACCCAAATACATTTTAACAGATGAAAAATATTGGTAAAATTCCCAAAAAGCAGAAGCAATTTTTCTAGCTGAGAAATGAGAAGAAGAATAAGAAGAGGAGAGAGAAAATGAAGGATAAAAAAGGAAAGGGTTTGTGCCTTTAATTATGGTGTTTTGAGCTCCACCAACCTCCTTCCATGAGATTACTGGGGTAGTAGCAGTAGTAGTAGTATTAGTATAAGTGGGCCCACTAGCTTTTTTGCAGAAAGAGTAAAACTTTCTTCTTCTCCTAAAAAATTCATCCTTTTTTTGCGCTGAAGTTGTCCCTTTTTCTTTATTTTCTCTACTTTTTTCTGTTTCTTCTTCTCCTTCTTCCTCCTTTCTTTTCATTTCTCTCTCTAAAATTCTTACTTTCTCTCTCTAAAGATCTCATCTTTCACCTCAATTTCACTTCTTTCTGACTGTTCTTCTGAAATTCACCCATTTTGTGTTGTGTCTGATTTTGTTTAGATTTAAGGGGGAAAAACGAAGATTTTGGGTGTGGGTTGAGTTAAGCTTTCACTTCAGTCAGAAACTCTCAGAATACTCTGTTTGTTGATTTCTACTACTCCTAAAACTTCTGTATTTAATTCTCTCACTCTCTGTTTTTTTTTTTTTTTTTGGATTATCTATTCTTGCTACCTGGCAAAATTGGTGTCATCGTCAAAGAGTTACATGTAATTTAATGCGTGTATTTTTGGTAGGAGAAAGAAAGAAAAGTACCGACTATGATTAGGGGTGTTCGCGGTTTGGGTTGGTGCGGTTTGGGATGTAACCCAACCCAAACCGCAAATATACGGTTTGACATTTTCCCAACTCAAACCGCACCGCACTTTGCTTCAAACCAACCCAAACCGAACCGCGCAAAAAGGTTTGGTGCGGTTTGGCTTTAACCATTTTTTCCTCCTCGACATTAATTTTGTAATCTAAGAGTAAAAAAAATTTGTTAATAAATATAAAGAGTCCAAATAAATATGAAGTTGACTTCATAATTAAACATAAATAATAATTTATCAAAAGTGTCCAAGTTCTTTACCTCAAACTTCTTTTTTCAGTTGTATACTTGTATGCCACCTTGTCAAGTGCATTTAAAAATAATCAAAATAGATAAAAAAAAATTAAATAAAAATGTATATATAAAATTGCGGTTTACGGTGCGGTTTCGGTTTACAAAAATTAAAACCCAACCCAAACCGTAAACCGCGGTTTACTTGAAATCATAACCCAAACCGCAATTTTGAAACCGCAAACCAACCCAAACCGTGAAAAAACGGTTTGGGTTGCGGTTTGGTACGGTCCAGACCGCACTCTGAACAGCCCTAACTATGATTGTGATTCTTGCAATTGGGGTAATAAATTGGTCCCCCTATGGCCTATGCTACTAGTGATCTTATCATGGTTATCATTTTACCCAAATAGTTTGTTCGTTTCTAAATTAAATGCTTCATTTTGATTTAACATTTGTTAATGTATAACTTTGATTATTAATATATCTAATTATTCATTAGAAAAAAATCAGAAATGTTGGTATTTCAAAAACACATATCAAAGCAAATACGATAACATCTTGTAGACTAACATTTATAATTATATCTCCTCCGTCCCATAATATAATAATATAGTCATTATTTTTTTTTTGGTGCCACAATGTTGTGCTTATTTTCTTTTTTATCAATTTATTTGGATTAAATTATTCTTAATTTCTACACAAACTTTCCAAAATACCTCTATTTTTCTCTCAAAACATGTGACTCCATTTATTGATTTACACCATTTCAAGGAACATTTATTGTCTTTTGATTTTGTTTAAAGGAAAAAGAAAATAAATAACTAGTTTCAATACAAAAGTATCAAAAAAGTATTCATTACTCCCTCCGTCCCATAATATAGTGCTCACTTCTCATTTTTCACGAGAAATAAGAAAAATGCAAGGAGTAAGTACTTTCTTGGTACCTTTATCTTGGAACTAAATCTTTACTTTATTTTCCCTTTAAATTAAAATACAAAAGCAATAAATGTTCATTGGAATGGTGTAAAACAATAAATAAGGACACATATTTTAAAAGAAATGTAGGGGTATTTTGGAAACTTTATGTAGAAATGCGGGATAATTTAGTCCAAATAAATTGATAAAAAGAAAAAAATAGGCACAACATTTTGAGACATCCAAAAAAGGAATGTGAGCACTATATTATGGGACGGAGGGAGTAAATATTTTTTTTTTTTTTGGAAATCCTACCACTCGTTCCATTTTCCTTAATTCCCGTGAAAAATGAGAAGTGAGCACTATATTATGGGACGGAGGGATTATTTGTTAAAAATTTGGTCAATGTAAATTCATGTAAATAGTACAAAAGTCAAAATGAAATATCTATTTAAACACAGCGGGAATATTATATGTTTATATTAGTTAGCTACAAAGTGGATAGAATGATAATGTACTTTTTCTCGATGTCAAAAAAAAAAGTAAGGGCCTGTTCTCCCCAGCTTATTTTCAGTTCAGTTCAGTTCAGTTCAGTTCAATTCAGTCCAGTTCAGTTTAGTTCAATTCAGTTCAGTTCAGTTCAATTCAATTCAATTCGGTTCGGTTCGGTTGGTTCGGTTCAATTCGCTTCGGTTCTAAATAATAATCATTACTATTAATTAGTTATAATTTAATTCGGTTCGGTTCGCTTGGTTCAATTCGATTCGGTTCAATTCGGTTCGGTTCGGTTCAATTGATTCGGTTCGGTTCAATTCGATTCGGTTCGATTCGGTTCGATTCGCTTGATTCGGTTCAATTCAGTTCAGTAGTTTTATGCCGAAGAGAACAGGCCCTAAATAATACAAAAGTCAAAATAGGATATCTATTTAAATACAGCGGGAGTATTATATGTTTATACTCTCTCCGTCCCATAATATAGTTCCCATTTCTATTTTGAGTGTCCCAAAATATAGTTCCCATTTTCATATTTAGTTCCACATATTTCCGTAATTTGTCTAGAAAACCCGTGTCCCATCATTTATTTGCTTCTTGAATTTTGTTTTTTGCTTTGTTTATTCAACCCAAGTGTTACAATTAATGATATTTCACCAATTATTCTCCATTCTCTCTCCTAAAATAATCTTTTCCCATACAACATTTATTTAAATAAACAAATAATCTTTACTATACTTCTTAGATTCTACTTGCATAAATTACCGTGAAAAAAGGGAAATGGGAACTATATTATGAGACAGAGGGAGTATTAGTTAGCTACAAAGCGGATAAAAGGATTATGAACCCCTTGGAGATTAATTAGTTAGCTAAACATTAAAGAGTATAACTAATGATTGACATTTGCCAATTGTTTACATGTTCTTTCTTCGAGATCTTTTCTAGACAATCTAGTTGAGTAGTATGTTCTTTATGAGTATTAACTAAATTTGTCGTGGTAGCGATCAATAATGTTTAGAAAAATTGTCTGTATCAAAGTATAAAGTATGATAGAACAGAAATCGTTCTCATAGATATCCTAGCATGGTATGTGCATAAACAAGCAAATAATCATCTTCTTGTATCCCCTTTTACATAGGTAGTATGGCAAGTCTTATACATTTATTGAGGGTGTTTGGCAATTAGAGTTTTGGAGCAAAAAAAGAGTTTTGGACTACTTTTAGAGTTTTGACTAGTCAAAAACTCTAAAAGAGGTGTTTGGTAAAAGAGAGTTTTAGAGAAAGAGTTGGAATAAAAACTCTCAAAATGAAAAAGCTTCTAGTAGGAGCTTTTTTCTTTAGAGGATTAGGTAAAAATATGTTCAATGACTTTTTTGCCTTTAATAATAATACTACAAATATGTATTAAAATGTCTATAAATGTCATTTCACACAAACAAATGGCAATAAGCTTTTAGCAATCAGTTAATTGTTGTTACCAAACACATTTATAAAAAAAAGTTGTCAAATCAGCAGTCAAATCTACTGAACAAAAAGTTAAAACTCTAATAGCAATCTCTAAACTCTAATAGCTAAACTCTAAACTCTATTTGCCAAACAGGGCCATTAGCTCCACTACTTGATTGAACCACGCAAACAAGTTAATCCTCTTAATGCTTTATGAAATATAAGTAAATAACAACATCTGTCCAGTGTCCACATCCCTAAGTTCCCCTTATTACTGTACAATATTTTTGTACAGATAAGGTGGGTCTCTAGACTGAGCCTCTATCTTTGGACTTAGGGAGTACTCAATTGAAATAGCATGCCAAGAAAGGGAGAATGAGGACTCTAACCTTCGACAAGTATTTAGGAGACAGGTATCATATCAAATGATCCAAACTCACGACGGACTCTAATGTAAATTTGATCAATAATATCATTAATTAAATATAAGTTAAATTATTAAAAAACTTGATATTTGGAAAATATAAATTGAAACAGATTTAACAATATATCACTTGATAATTAAATTTAATTATATATTTGAATAAATACACAGTCAAAGTTTATCAAGTTTGACCATCAAAAGATATGTTGCAATAGAAAAAGAACCGAGGAAGTGGATCAAAGCCTAGTAACCTTAAAGACAAAAAAAAAAAAAAAAAAAAAATCTAAACAAGCTACATACCTTGGTAATGGTAAGTTGGTAACCATAATATATAGTTATATACTCTTCGAAGCACAGTTCGTTTTCTTGTTCCTGGAATCATCTAAACCCTTGAATCTAAAGAAAATGTCTCCCAAAGGAAGAGGAATAGATAGATGACGCTTATTATGGTCTCTAGCTCCCAGTCCTTATTATGTGTTGGCTGCAGAGTGTGAAAGAAAGAAACACACGTGCACAGAGAACACAACTGCGGACTTCACATGTTACTCCACAAATAATAAAGGCAAAAGTACAAACTAGCTGAGTTATGAAGTATAAATGTTTAACATCAAAACTAAACATATGAAGTCCCCTCTTCTGTGGGGGCTTCGAAGTTACAGGTTATATTTTAGAACTAGCAGAGGAAGAAATTTTCATCAATTCATAGTGCTCCTCCCTTCCTCGCCACCCAACAGCGTAGTCTCGGGGGAGAGGGAGGGGATGCACCTGCCTCCCTCACACCTTTCTCCCCCGCCTCCACTCTGGCAATTGATCGAGCTTGGTTCCATATTATTGAAGGTTAAATTGCAATGGGAACTCGAAAAATATGGTTGATGCAAGCTTGATGAGGACTGAGGAGTGATGATAAGTTGAAGTTAAAATTTAAGTGATAAAAACCCAAGTTAAATTGAAGATAAACTAAAAATGAAACTTAATTTTTAGAGCTAAATTAAAGAGCATATGTATCCTGCTGTGGCCTGTAGGGTAGTATCTTGAAAAGCTAGAAATATTAGTTAAGGAGAGACATCCACAAGAAACACAATCCTCATTTCTCTCATCAATGTAGAGACAAACTACAGTTAGGCACTTCTCCGGACAGGAGTAATGATATGTTACTCAGGGGGTAATTGGGTCGGACAAAGGTACATGTCCGAGTGTCCAACACGGATATTTTGTGGGAAATTACCATGTTCGTGGCCCAAAGGCCAAAAGTGTCCAAGAATCTATATCCATGTTAGAGCGTAATGAATTTGACGTAGGTAATGGAGATAAAATGAAGAACCCGAAACTCTGAGTAAAACAAGATAAACTATTTGCACGCAAGCACATCAAGCATGGTGAGAACAAGATCGTGAACAACAGAAATATTAAGGCAACGCAATAACCCTTTAAGTCCCTCTGTATGAACTGACAGTACAAAAATTTCTTTAGCAAGCTTCTCTTGAGCAGAGGAAAATGAGCACAAAATTCTTGAGCATTATTATTAAGCACTTACATTTTAATCACATTAAATCAACCAAAATTGTAACCAGAAAGTATTTGTTGTCTCATAATAGAGAAAGAGAAGACAAGGAAGCAAATCAAAAGGCTATATAACACTTACCTTAATATAACAGCACTAAAAAACTACTTTGCCTTCAACTTTTAAGGTTACTGGGCTTCGATCTACTTTTGTGATGTAACAAGAAGTCTCAGCTGAATACAGGATGCACCATCATAAGGGCACTGCCTACATTCATCATGAGCAATGAATGAAGGGTGTGCCTCTTGCTTGTTATTTTATACTTAATTTCCGCATATTACTGGAAAAGGACACTGGAGAAGCAAAATCAACAAGAAATGACAGCAAGTGCAGAATGCCCAGATCAGGGAGAAATATCAAGCCGAGCCTCGAAGCAAATTCCAGAAAACAGTTGGAGAGGATTCTTCTTGATGGCAGGACATCTGTGTGACCACCTCCATTCTTTTGAATTCATTTCAAACATCAGAAGAGCAGGAGATCCATAACTTTGAATGTAAATGAGGTTGTCAAAACCACTACTGGCGAAAACATCATCAAACTCCCCAAATCCTCTGAAAAACTTGTTAGGCATACGAGAAACCTCTTCCCACTCCTTTCCTCTAAGAACCCAGATACCAATGCCCTTAATTACACCAAACCGACCTTGTTTTTCAATCCCGCCCACCATAACAAGCTCCTCTTTAAGATTTATCAACCTCATGCATGTGATAAGACAAGGTGCGGGAATCACGCGCTCATCCACATCAAGATCAAATGAGTGAGAAGCAAGGTCATATGCCAGCACACCATGGCGAGGACGAATAAAACCCATTGTTCTTGTTAAATAAACCCCAAAATAAAGAATCTCGCCACATATCACACTGTCAGTCCTACTTCTCCAAGCTTGTAAAGTAACATCCACAGGGCATTCCCATTGATTTTTTTCTGAGCTATAAACATCAATTGAAAGATACCAGTTTTCCTCTTCTCTAGGATCTTGCTTAGATCTGACTACTGCCATGGTATAATTCTGTGATGATTTATCCAGTGAGATTGCAAGAGCACAATAATCAGAGACTTCTGCACCAGCAGGTCCTGCAAGCTTTCGACAATGTTTAGTAATTGGATTACAAACATATAGTTTTCTCATGGAGTCATTATTCATAAAGCAAACTAAGCCAGAAGATGAGACAATATTCCAAGTAGGTGTCTCAACAAAAGGGATCTCAAATCTATACCACCTCGAAAACAAGGGGTCATAAACATGCCCACGTGGATCACTGTCATTGGTAAACATAAAGTACCAAGGTTTTTGAGGTGAAATGTTTGGGAAGTTATGTATGAATTTTCCAGACTGCAAAATGTCATTCCATTTCTTACATACACAACCCGCTTTAATAATAGTTGAAACTGGGAGATGTCCAAGAACTTGTTCAATTATATCATCTGGAAGAATGGTGTTAATACAGACAACATGCCTTTCTTCATCATCAACATAAGTTCTTCTTGCAAGTGAATCAACTACTTCAGGATCAGGTTTTCTTGCACGGTTGTCTTTTCTGATCTGCCAGTATCCATAATCCTCCCAAGATGGTTCTGGCTCCATGAGTCAAACTGTAAAATCCATTGATAATAAATGAGAAGATAAGCTGCAAAAGTAAATAAAGACATCACAGAAATTGATGAACAATCAAAGAATAGATAGAGGGGTTAGGGATATCATTTGGATAACACAATCACACTCTGTGAACAGCACTTTTGTGAGAGGGGAGGGAAGGGAAGGGAGGAGTGATAAATCTAACCTCTCACATGAGCACTATAACCACTGACTGAGTTAGCAATTTCAACTCAACGAATCGCTAACTAAAATCTAGCATTTAAACTGTTCATGTGAGAGATCATTTCCTACCTAATGCCTCTTATAGACATATACTTCCCCAAGGCAAGGAAAGGGAGAAAAAAAGCGAGATTGCATTTTCCTTTCTAATCGGAAGGAGTTCGTTTAGCAAGAGCAGAAGGAAGATGTATCATTCCAAACAAGGGAAATGAATCCCTCCCTTACCCTCCAAATTCCGCTATCCAAACACACTCTTACTCATCATTTTTCTAAATCTAAAACTACCCTCAACCTTCTACATTCCATGCCACCCTACATCCCGACCTCCCAAGTTTTTGTTCCACCCAAACCATCCGTATTCCGCCAATACTTGGTAGACGACAACGACAAAAACAATGTCAAAGCCTTAATCCCATTAAATTGGGGTCGGCTGCCAAATTTCCAATGCTACCAAATTACACCAACGCTTTATTATGAAACAAAAAACAATCAACATGAATAAAATATATATGTTACATCTTCCGTTAATGTTGGTGTTAAACAACTGGACAATGTATTTCTTGTTCGCTATGTTTAGTTTTCTTTGTGTATTATACTATTACGCGACGATTTTTCCAATGTCAGAACCAAAAAATATATATGTTACATCTTCAAACAATTTCACTATATTACACAGCAAGACTATAAATAATTCAATAACAAAACACAAACTATTAAAATTTCAAAAAATTCAGCTGAATATATACTCCAATTCAACCAATCCTACATATCTCGAAGAATCTGAAGCCATTATACCAAAAAAAAAAATTGACAAAAACAGATTCTTTCATATAAACAAAAACAAACAAAAATTAAAACTTTTATACAGGAAAACAAAAACAAATAGAATAGGTTGATAATGTCCAATTAAGTACAACGAATCGGAATTTTCCATGAATAAAAAATCAAATCAACAAAAAAAAAAAAAAAGAAATTACCAATTGAATGGAATAGGAGGGGCGGATATTGGTCGGAGATGAAATAAGGTGATTGAGAACGACAACGACGGCGGAATAAACGAGTAATGAAATCCTTCCTCAAAAATTATACATTTTCTGGAGTAGATTAGTATATATATGGAGTTTTTAAAATTATTATTATCTTCAATTCAATTTTATCGACCTCTCCTTTTCAGTTTGTTAGGTACATCCATGGTGGGCCATTATTTTCTGATTGTCAGACCCGTTTACAGTTCTCTTTGTTTACAACCCCCATTTATAGTGATTTTGTTGGACTAATTTAGGATTTTATTTGATTAAATATGTTTTGTCTTTGTTAGGAGTAGATGGTTTATGTGGCTAAGGAATATGTACTAGAAATAATGCATATAGGGTATGGGCCAACAGTGTCCATACCGGGGTATGCAAGTAATTTGACAGAAAAAGACAAAAAAAAGTTGACTTAATGGCAATTTTGACAACTCTGATCATGTAGGAGAGAAATCAGATCAATTATAATGTGAATCAAATCCTGTCAAAAAAAATAAATAAATAATGTGAATCAAATCATGCATGTATGCATGTATGTAAGCAAAAAACCAAAAAAAAAATCAGAAAAAGTTGCATTTATTTAGAACTTTGCAAAAAAAAAAAAAAAAAAAAAACCAGAAAAAAGTTGCATTTATTTACAACTTTGCAAAAAAAAAAAAAAAAAGTTGCATTTATTTACAACTTTGCCACGGTATGGACACTGTTGGTCCATACCGAATATGCGCCTATTACAGCTAGGGCTGTTCATAATGATCCGATCCGAATGATCCGATCCGCGATCCGGTCGATCCGATCCGAAAAATAGGATATCCGATCCAATTTTTTGAGTTTCGGATATTTCGGATCGGATATCCGAAAAAAATCGGATCGGATACGGATCACGATTTTATTGTTTTCGGATATCCGAAATATCCGTTATTTTTAAAAAGTGTATAATTTTTTTTTTTTAAAAATAACCTAAACAAGTAAAATAACTGATGAAGAGAACAGAAGCCTTCATTTTCAGTTTTTCATACCCTAAACGCCGCACAGCTCTCACCATTACTTATCTCTCTCCACACCCCTACTGGTCGACGCTTGCCACCAGCCCACCACAGTCCAATCGCCAACACCAACAGGAGATCACTGGGCGACGGCGCCAGGCCCCCCGCGACACGACGACGACCCACCTCACTTCTTCTTCTTCTTTGCTCTGCGAATGAACTGAGCTATATCACTTCTCTGCTTCCTTGTTTTGTTGTTTCTTGTCATTTACACAATATCGCTACAGTAACACTCAGTCGCTTAGTAGCATTAGTTATTAGGATTTAGGATTTCCATACTTCACTAATTTCTGTTTGATTTTGATTTTGGTTAACTAACTTCATACTGACTTGCTTTTGAAAGTTGGACCATTAACATATTTTTCTTACTTAATTGACTTGCTTTTAGTTTTGGAAGTTGTGTCATGGTCCACGGATGATGCATGCCACCAAAAGCCCAAAACCGTGTAAAATGGACCCTCTTAAAAACTTTCGGATATCCGGTTATCCGTTCCGAAAATTTCGGATATCCGATTTTCGGATATCCGAATTTTTTCGGATCGGATCCGGATCACAATTTTGCCGATCCGAAATTTTCGAATATCCGAAATTTCGGATCGGATCGGATCGGATATCCGAAATGAACAGCCCTGATTACAGCTCTATAGGCTATAGCTCTTTGTGCACTTGTAAACCTCTTGCAAAAACTCCGGTAGATTATGCATTATATGAAGTATAGTTTAATATTTTCAGTTACGTCTTATTTCGGGAGTATCGAGAGTGGCACATAAGCAAACACCTATTTTCGATCAATGAGTTTCAAAGATAAGTAACTTATTTAAGATCTAAATTTTAGCGCCACGTAGGTAAATTTGGCGAATAAGATTTCTGATAATTAATTAACTTAAAATATTAAAAATTCATATAAGCTAATTCGACAAATGAAATTTAAGATAGTAATAAATTGATTAGAAAACATGTATATAGATTTTAGGATATTTTTTGTAAATTTTGTTTATAATAAATAACCTAAAGATAATCTTGATACATAAATTAAGTATAACTTTTGTTATACATATCGAATATTTATAATTTCTATATCATTGAAATTAGCTTAAAAAAATCTTTAGAGTGAGATCCATACTTTAGTTATACTTCACGAATTTATCAAGCTCGTGCGGTTGTTGATGCTACAAGGCCCCGAGTTTGGTCAGCCCCCCTGCTGACATGATGAAGCTCAACGTTGATGCCTCCCTCGCCATTGATGGTTGGGTGGGCCTTGGCGTAATCGCTCGAGACTCGAATGGGGAGGTGAGATTTGCTGCCACTCGACGCATAAGAGCTCGCTGGACTCCAGAGGTTGCGGAGGCAAAAGGAATTGAAATGGCTACTCACCTGGGTCAAAGGTATGGATTGCAAAATGTGGTGGTTGAATTCGATTGTCTAACGGTGATTAATCGTCTCTCCAAGCAAGCTATTTTCCTTTCGGAACTTGACATTGTACTCCATAATATATATATATTTGCTTCTAGTGTGAACTTTTCTTCCATTATTTTGTCTCATGTTAAACGAGACGTGAATGTTGTTGCCCACAATTTAGCTAAGTTAATCCCTTTCGGGATAGAACAAGTCTGGGAGAACCACTCTCCTCCGGAGGTGCCTCCTTACATTCTGATGGACAAACTTTCAATGGAGTAATACTAGCTTGCTTTTCCCCTCAAATATATATATATATATATATATATATGTGTGTGTGTGTGTGTGTGTGTGTGTGTGTGTGTGTGTGTGTGTGTGTGTGTGTGTGTGTGTGTGTGTGTGTGAAACATTTTCTTTTTCTCAAATTTGTTTAAATACTTTCCTATTTCATCTATCCCACATCAATTTGAACATTTCTACTTTTAGTAAAATCCCACTATTTCCCCACTCAGTCCCATTTTCAATAAATAGAATAAGTATATTGGAAAAAGTATATATCCTTTGTCCCATTCTATGTCCCAGCTCCTTCTCAGTTTGACACATCATCACATTTTGGTCATATATATATTGGAAGGAGAAGTATTTAGAGATTATTTTTGGGCAACAACCACAAATGCTCCGATCGATTGGAGCGTTTGTGAATTTTTTTTTAATTAATATATTGAGGAAACTCACCAAATGCTACGTTTGTTAAACAACCAAAGCAGTTGGCAAGTAGCAAAAGAAAAAAAAATCCACTAGTGAAAGATTATTTTACATTAGCTTGTTTTTGTCACCTCAGACATGAAGGAGCAAAACTATTAATCAAATTTCATACTAAAATCTCCTAAAAATGTTAACAAATTGACAATTGTACAAATAGTTTTTTAATGAATCACCTTTGCATCTAATACTACTGTTTTGATAGAACTATAATAACTGGTATCGTTAAGGATTTAACAAGAAGTAACAATTCATGATCCGACTCTCCTACCATGTATTTCATTAGTTCCAAATCAATCTATACACTATGTCAATCACAATAATTAAGTTAAAACCAAAAAAAAATACGTTTGAAAATAGTAGAAAAGAGGAGATGAAAGTTTGAAAAATATTTTTTAAAAAAGCAAGTATAAGAGAAATCCTAGGTGGTTTTGATTGGACACAGGCATGGGCATTCACGTCCTTAAAAGCTATAAAACATTGTGTATATAAAAGGGAAACAGTCCAAAAAAAATGTCTCGATTATGAAAATAGAGGGTGTATATTCGAATTCTATTTTGAGATGTTAATGTCGAATTTAAAAAGAAGCAGACAAGCCACCATGGTACGATTGAATATCTTAAAAGTCCTTAATGTATAAGTGAAACATTATATTTATGAATGACTATATTGGACAAAAATTATTAATATTTTGTTCAAGTAAAATTATATCCTTTATTAACTTTGAAATCATAGCTTCTCAAAAATATAATATAATATTTATTTTATTTAAGAAATATTCATTTTTAATGAAAAATCATATGATAGAATTTTCATATCTTATTAAGTGAATAAATGTATAACAATAATCTACTAACTGATGTCGTTAATATATTTTGATTTTTTCATTAAGATGACCACATTGATTTTTTAAAATATTTTTTATAATTAAGATGACTACATTGATGTTTCTGTTTAACACTATACTACTTTTTTGGGGGAATGGTAAGGGGAATCCTCCTCCAAATTCTCCTCAATGGGCATGATTCGAACCTCTAACCTTGAAGTCATGACTCATGTGGTGGAATTTCCACCAAGTGAGCCAAGGCAAACTTGGTTAATACTGTACTACTTGTATAGTTAAATGTACCCTTTTTTTATATGTTCCTCTGTCCTTTTTCAACTAAAAAAAAAATGTACATAGAATATTCTACTTTTTTGTTAGTTCAAAAATAGAATATTCTGGATGAATATTATTTTCTTTGGTAAGAAGAACTTCCTTGCAAGAAGGCACAAAGATTATAGATTTTTGTTGAAAAGGGTGAGAATCAAACCCCTGTCATAGGGGTAGGGAGGAAGGAAGGTCTCGCAAGTCACAACCATTAGGATTTAAGGAAACCTTGATGATTTAGGCAAAGCTCAAATAAAGAAATGTTAAAGCATAAACACATAGGTAGCTAGCTAATCAATAATTTACTCATGGATAATGCCATCCATGGTAAGTCCTTTTTCTCTCTTGTTTTCAATTTATAGTTTGTTTTCTTGTTTTGTTCAAAAAGTTAGTCTCTCTTTATGAGTGTCTCTTGTGTCCCAATCCTGCTATGGGAAATTTAGTCTTCTTCATTGTGGAGGTCTCATTCTCCTCCATGAAAGTTGTGAGTCTAGTTTATTTGTTAGCAGGTTTGGGATATTATTCTCATTGGTTGACGTTCAAGACTATCAACATGAAAGTATTGGAAGCTCGTATGATATCAACATGTTAAGATCAAGAATGTTTTTCTTTAAACTATGTTAGAATGATAGAGTGATAGACGGTTCCATAATAGATGCTTGATTCAGCAAATACAAGGGGTCTATTTTTCGATCTGGTTGATTACAGTTTTATCGAAGACAAAGTTAATTCGATATTGTTTCATTGTGTTATGTTTTTCTTTAATGTTGTTTGACCATCATTTATTGAAATTTCTCTAAAAAAAATCAATAATGTATTCGAATAAAGCCCTAATCACCAGCTCCCCACCCTTGTTTCTCTTCCTCTCCAATGCAAATTTGTTAGGCCACCCCCTATATCCGCCCTTTTATTGTAGTTCTATTAAAGACGAAGTTGATTTGATGTTGTTGGATTGTATTTTGTTTTTCTTCAATGTAATTTGACATTTATTAATTAATTTACTCTTTAAAAAAACTAGTAAGTTACTCAATTAAGGCTCTGTTCTTTTAGACTGAATTAATACAAATTCAGTTTAGTTCAGTTCAGTTCAGACAAATTTAGTTCAGTTCATTTCAGTTAGTTTCTTCTCACAATTTTCATTCATTTCGGTTTAGTTCAAACAAATTCAATTCATTTCAGTTCAGTTCAAACAAATTTAGTTCATTTCACAATCCAAAAGAACATAGCCTAAATCCCTAATTACCCAGCTTGGCCAGCTCCCCTAGGGGTGCTTATCGAGTGAGCCGAGCCCGAATAACACTGGGCTCGGCTTGAGCTCGTTTAACTTTTCATGGGCTCGGCGCGGCTCGGCTCGGCTCGTGAGCTCACCGAGCTTGGGGGAGCCGAGCTCGTGATTATAATTTGCCGCTCGAGCTCGGCTCGTAAGCTCGTTTAGGCTCGGTTCGTGAGCTTGTTTAGGCTCGGATCGTGAGCTCGAATAGGCTCAAGCTCGGCTCGTGAGCTCGTTTAGGCTCGGCTCGTGAGCTCGATTGTGGCTTGTGAGCTCGTTTAATTGCTTTTACCTTTTCTTTTTATCTTTCTTCTAATATATACTTTAGTTAGTATCTTAAAAGAAATACTTAATATAATTTTTAATATATATAAATAATTTTTTAATATAAAATATTTTTAGTATAAAATAATAATCGAAATTGCTCACTTGCGAGCTTTACGAGCCGAGCTTTCTTTTGCGGCCCGGCTCGTTAAGTTTCGAATGAAAGCCGAAGCTCGAAATTTGTTCTCGAGCCCGAGCTGTCAGAAATATCACCCCTAAGCTCCCCACCCTTGTTTCTCTTCCTTTCCAATGCAAATTTCGGCTCGCTCAAGTCTCAAGTCTCAAGTATCAAGTCTCAACTAGTCAATCTCTCTCCTCACGATCTTAGCAGTGCGCGTCTAGAAGTGAACCAGCAGCATCTGCTTCAATTCTCTCTCTCGATTTTGACAACAAACCCTAATATACTCACTTCGTTTAAATTTTTGGTAAACTCCATTGTTATATTTTGTCTGAGTTTCTTTACTTGCTGTTTTGATTAGTTCGCCATTTCTGAGCATTCATAAACCTCAAAAATGGCGGAGAAAAAGATGGAAATACAATCAAAAACAACGAAATTGCAATTAGTTTGGCCATTCTTCTTCATCCTCTTCATCCATTGCATCGCCATTTTGCTCTTCACTCGAGGATTTCTTCTCACTCGCACCGAACTTCCTCATTATAGCAGTTGCTCCGATATTTCTCACTCTCCTTGCCTCGATTCATCATCCTTCTCTTCTTCTTCGTCTTCTGCTCAAGAGAGTAATGCGACTTGTTGGACTAAACCTGCTATTGATCGTCTTGTCATTATCGTTTTCGACGCGTTGAGGTAATTACATCAATTAGCAATTTCATTAGCATTGGATTTGAGTTATGGCTTTATCAAGGTTTTGAGTATTTTTGCTTGGTTTTTAAAATTTTTTTCAGGTTTGACTTTGTTGCTCCGAGTAGCTTCTTTCCAGGTTAGTGATTTCTGATTTTAACTGTGTCAAAAAAATATTAGGCGAAATTTTCTTAATCTTTATTTCAGCCAGTACTGCGTGAAGGTGTTTGATGTTTGAAGTTATTTGTTGATTTGGCTCACTTGGTTGAATTTTTACAAGTTTGTTGTGTGAAAAAGATAGAGAGTAAGGAAGCTGGAAATATTGGATGCCTATTAATACTATGCCATGACATTATCTCACCCCAATTATGGTCCGTTATAGATTATGATTTATGGCACAACGTTTTCTTGTTCTTCTGCAATTGATAGTGCATGCTCAAATCCCTTAGACCGAAACTTTTGTATTTTTTGTTTCTAATGTAATTCGAGTTCCTCTTTTGTTGAGGTAAGAAGTCAAATATTCCTTTCACCCAAAAGCAGTGGCATTTTTACAATTAGGGGGTCTGTGATAAAGTTGTCATATTCTTTCCTAAAAACAGCAATGAATGACAGACATTTTTTTCCCTTGCCCAATACACACCTTTCTCTTCCCAGCCAAGGTGGAAGCTGCCAAGCTGGCTTGGGCAAGAAGATAACTTATCATCCCATCTACTGTCGTATAACATGCCATGAGCCCACATTGGCTTAAAGGTATTCTTGGGTTTGGATGCTTGACATGTAATGGTGGCTCTTGCTAATGGTTTCATTCGGATCTTCCGCGAGGCCGAGCTGTGTTCAGCTTTTAGCTTTTTAAACGTTGTCATTATAAGCAGCTAATGGAATTTGAGGAAAAGATGAATTCAGTGGCAGAAGAGAGGACTGCTAGTCCCAGTTTGCACTAGTTTGTGAAGAAGTTTTATGGTCAAATAATGCAAACTCCTTCAAATTTGAATATATGAAAAATCGTGACTATCATTTCCACATGGAAGAAGTCTTAATTTTATGGTGGTCGGGATCTTGTCTTTCTTGTGTATGCTATATTTCATCCTTGCAAACCAGAATTCTTTTTTGAAATATTTTATAGGTTAATATTGGGGTTTTTTAGTGGCTCTCATGCTCGCTCAATCTTCTTTTTGGTCTAATGGTACTTTTGATGGTGGATAAACTTTTGTACTCTTTAGCTTAATAATAGCGATTTATTTTTGCAGAGAAGAAACCGTGGATGGACAAGTTACGAGTAATACAAAAGATGGCAGCTGAAGCGGGGTCAACATCCAGGATTTTCAAAGCCATTGCTGATCCTCCTACAACTAGTTTACAACGTTTGAAGGTGAAGGTTATTGCATCTTATATTGCTGCATTTTTAGTTGGACCTTCTATTTTCTTCATCCTTAATATCCTTCTTGTTTAGGGTTGACACCTAAATTAAGAATTCCAATTTAAAGTGAAATAAAATTTGGAACTTGGAAGTGGTATAGATGAAGTGTTGGAACAGAGAGGAAAAGGGTCGATGTGAGGAGGAAAGAAGAGTTATCCCTAACTCAATAATATAAGTCTGAATAGAGGGATTGGTATAAAGAGTGGGAGTAGTACATTGTAGTAGAAAATGGATAACCATAGAAAATGGCTTATGGGAAGTTGGGGACTCCATAAGTTGTTCTTAGCCTCTTCAGTTTCTTTGTTAGTTTAGAGTTATTTAATAGTGGATAAGAAAAAAATTGAAAAATATATCTACAAATTGCGGAGGACAGAGTCAGAGGGCAACTGGCAAGGTGCTGTCCAGAAGGTAAATAGATGAAAACGATAGTGCATACCAATATGCAATCATCATTCATGTGCTTTTTCAGTATTTTTTTTTTAGTATAGGAACTATTAAATTAGTAGCTTGAGTCCAAAGAAACAACAAGAACACCATGAGCTTCTGTAAAGATACCAAACATTGGGACTTTCTTAGTACTCTTTAACCAGAACGAGATAATTTGTCCAAGAAAGGACTCCTTTAAAGGCTGAGATCTTTTAAACACGAGCTTTTACATATCTGGGAACTTCTATATGAGGTGGAATCCTCTTTGTAGGAAGTTCAGAGGATTACTAGGTTGTTGGGTGTGGACCATGTGGTGGATTCTGCTCTTTTCTCAATGCTAGATTACTAGATTTGAAAGGGTGATTCTTCTGGTGAGTTTTATTGCAAGTTTTAAGTGTCCAGTTGATAAAGTCCTTATCTGCCCTACTTTTATGGTTTCCACTTTCTATTTATGTAGAAAATTTAAGTTCAAACTTAAAATTGCTTTTCATGAGACCAAATGGAGAACAGGTTCTCCAATTGTGTGTATTTTACAAGCAAGGTAGCAGAACATGGATTAGTTTGCTTATGGCAATCTACTGGAAATCTGGAATACATGTGTGGTATTGTGTTAGTTGTATGTTGGAGGATGCATTGTCTTGGCATTGATATCTACTATATTTAAATATTGAATCTAGTTTTCTTTCATCCAGAAATTTTGGCTTATCACTATCTTGGTTCGTTGCTTTTATCTAGGGCTTGACAACAGGTGGATTGCCAACTTTCATAGATGTGGGAAATAGTTTTGGTGCTCCTGCAATTGTTGAGGATAACTTTATCCAACAGGTTTTGATTTTTCTTTTTCTCATTTAGTTTTATATTTTTATACTTCCTCAGTTTTTTCATGATGACGTCTATGTTTTTGTTCCATAACAAGGATGCTTTATGCCTATACATAACTTCTCAGTTTTTTTTATTTAATTCTTTTCACTGGCAAGTTTTACTTTTTGGCCTTAAGAGATGAAATTTTCATTTTTTAGACCCAAGAAAACAAAATTACATTTCTAAGATTTAGCTGAATCTTTTGGGAGGCAAATTACACCATCAAATATCTCGTGCCTGGGATCAAGATTTGATGGGATTCAAGTTTCCTTTTTAAGAAAAGAATTTTTTCAGGACACATCAAAAGTGAAAGAGATGATTATCCTTGTTTTAGACTTCCAAGCCTCAATCATCACTTATAATAAGACATAGTGAGAATATTTTTTCATGTAATTTTCCTCTTATATATTTTCACTAAATTATTAGATTTATTTAAGCTACCTGAGGTGTGCAGGGGATTCAACGTATTATAATCACTTGTTACACTTGCAAATTTTTTGTGAATGTTCTTGTTGTGCATAGGTTAAATTTATAACTAGATCAACTCAGTTGAGTTGGTAAAATTGTATCTCTTTCACAACCAAGAAAGGCTCAGGTCTCAAGCTCATGTTTTGAGTTGTAGACATATTATCTACGGTAGGCAGAAGGCGTTGGGATTAGGTCTTGTTTTCTATTTCCCTATGGCTTTCTATGATGGAGGGCCTCGTGGCTGGCTGTTCTTTACTTTTCCATTTTAAATAAAATATATGTGCTGTTATATGTTCTCCTCAACATTCATTGTCTTAGAATATAAATTAAGTTGGACTTGGTGCAGTTAGTGGAAAATGGAAAGCGAGTTGTGATGCTGGGTGATGATACATGGTTGCAGCTGTTCCCTCACCATTTTGAGAAATCTTTTCCCTACCCCTCCTTTAATGTCAAAGATCTGGATACGGTATGTCTTGCTCCATGTACCTTTTTCAGCCACTGAACCTTGTGATGCAATATTGTAATTGTGAGCTAGTAACTTTGGTTCTATTTTGCAGGTTGACAATGGGTGTGTTAAGCACTTGATTCCATCTCTTCATGAAGAAAATTGGGATGTGCTAATCGCTCATTTCCTTGGAGTGGTATGCTATCCCTTTTTCTATGACGTACTATTGCTTTAATATTTTGTCCTTTGTCATGTGGAACATTAAAAGAGAATCTGTATAAGCAATCCTTACAAAGGAACTTATGGCCTCTTTGGTACTCTATGTCTATATAACTAGGAATTACATCCAAATGTCTTGTTACCAGTATACAAAAGCGCGAGGTGGAGCAAAGCGTTTTGGGTCAAGTGTTTTTTTTGCTAGGCGAAGTGATTTTAGAAAGGCGCACTTGAGGCGCAAAAAAAAGCGTACCAAGGCGCACCTAAGGCCGTTGTCAATTTTTTCACATCACAATGTATTTTTTCTTTGTTGCGCCTCACTCACCCAGATGCGTCTAAGGCGCTCCTAGGCACACTAGTATTCTGCTCACCTTAATGCGTCGTGAGCTTTTTTTATACATTGTTTGTTATGTGCTTCATAGATGTATGCTAATTTGGACATTGGTGTACATTTAATTTGCATTTACTGAAGAATTTACTTACTTAGGCATGTCCACAAACAATATCAAATAGTTCTCATCTTGTACACAGAGAATCAGAGGTTTTCTGGGTCTTGAAATGGTGTCGAAACCTGAAGCAGAAAATGATGGATGCCTAAGAGATACTCCATTTGGTTTTTATTAGTTTACCCACTTTCTTTTTGGGTTGTCATTTATCAGTTTACCCACTTCTTTTTTTTGGGAATGGTCCTACTAATTTTATATTATTATCTTTACAATAAAATTTTTCTCACTCTACTTCTCTTAACCCACAATATTAACTTCAATACAATATGCAATGAATTAATACTTTGTTTTCCCTTCTATGACCAACATACCTATTTCTCCTAAAACATTGTCCCCAAAGAAGTGGGCAAACTAATAAAAACATGAGAGAATATAATAAGTGTCTAGTGACGAATAACCAAGAATTTTAGAGCTTTTGTGGGTTGATTATAGGGGTGCTAACGAGCCAGGACGGCTCGCAAACTATTCGGATTTGGCTCGGTCAAAGATCGGTCAAAGCTCGGCTCGGAGGGGCTCGATTCGAGTTCGGGATCGGCTCGAGACCTTAACGAGCCGAGCCTGAGCCTAATAGAGTTCGGCTCGAAAGCTCGCAAACACGTTCGATAAAATTTACATTACTATTTATATTTTAATATGTAATCCAACTTGGACCTTAAATAGTACTCCACTAGGCACTAAAGTCCCACATTGGTTAAGAAAACAAGCACCAATCTTATTTTCTTTATAAATAACTACTACTCCTTACCTCAACTTAGAGTTTGATTTCGTACCTCCTTGGTTGGAAAACAAACTTTATACTCCATTTTCTTCACACAAGGAATGAAGTATATATTAAAATATTTGATTATTTAATAATTAAACTATTTAATAATTCATTATTTAAATGCACTTAGAGTCTTGTTGTTACAAGGTTGGAAGTTTTTAAATAAAACATGAAGTCCACATTGAAACTTTAGTGAAGTTAAGAGGGAAACCAAGTTATAAAAGAATATGTAGAGTGAGTTTTTTTCTTAAACAAAAGCTGGAGTTCCACATTGAAATTTTAGCAATGCTAAGAGGGAAACCAAGTTATAAAAACATGGGTAGGATGAGTTAAACAAAACATGGAGTCCCACATTGAAAACTTAGCAATGCTAAGAGGGAAATCAAGTTATAAAAGCATGGGTAGGATGAGTTTGTTTTTCTTCAACAAACCATGGAGTCCCACATTGAAATCTTAGCTATGCTAAGAGGGAAATCAAGTTATAAAAGCATATGGTGGGTGAGTGAACAAGCTCACCTACTTTCTTGGGCATACTTGGCCTATACGGTTGGGCCTACCGCCTAAGTGAAGCTTTAGATATTGACTTGGGCCTACTCGGTTGGGCCTAAGCCCAACTTTTTCGAGCCAAGTTTCGAGCCGAGCCTTGAGCCGAGCTTGGACTTTGTCCTCTCGAGCTCGAGCCGAGCCGATCCTCAATCATTCTCGAGCCGAGCCGAGCCTGGACATATTCGGTCTCGGTTCGGCTCGTTAACACCCGTTGATATATAGGTTTTGTTAATATGGAGAACGACTGGTGCAAAAGGATACCTTTTGGTCGAGATAAAGTTGGATATGCCGCAAAAAGGGGTTGTTAATTGTTAAGGAACTAAGGAACTTATGTGGTTGGCCTAAATTTGAATGTTTCTTATGAGGCCTTTTTTGTTTTAAGAGACGAGAAAGGAAAATATTTTTCCAGAACTTAGAGTGTGTTTGGTTGAAGGGTTTGGGAACCGAATGGAATGAATGTGATAGTATTAATGATGGAAATGTTTTTTGGTTGATGTAACTTAGGTATGGAACCTCATACCATAGGTTTCTCATCCCCCCCTAAACCCCTTCAATCTCATATCCACCCCCACCCCCCTTATGGATTGAGATCCCCATACCTTCCTTAAGTAATAGATTCTAACTCCATACTTTGAGTGAACCAAACAACTGAAATTAAGTAATAAATTATCAATTTATACCCACAGGGTTCTCATTCTCATACAATTGGAAGGTATGCTGGATGTATCATGCAGCCATGTGTAGTTAGTTGAAGGTGTATGATTAAAAGCAGAGTTTTCATAGTGAACAAGAAAATTATTCCATCTGAGAAGGTTTTTTAAGCTTATTGTTGGTAAATAAATAAAGAAAAATATGTAAAGGAAAATGCTTATCAATATAGCCTTGCAATAAGTAAGAAGTATGAGACGCTAGCAATAGACAATGGTATCAACTGTCTATTGCGTATAGCATCTCATTGGGTCATGGTGTCAAAACAAGGCCGCATCGTATCGTATCGCCCTTGTTGTAAAGGTTTTTAAATCTACCAAACTGATATTACCTGCATCGTAAAGGTGTAAAAAAACCGCGTTTTAGGCGGGTTCTAGGAATTTCTCATGGTTTATTTCGAACTATGCATTGGGTCATAATAGATTCGGTCCTCTTTGTTCCTACAAACATAATTGCTCCACGGTAATGAACATTAACCCTTCTTTATAGAAAATGTTCATGTTTTATATTGGGGTGATGTGCAGACTGACCATCGACCAATAATCACACTGGAAATTCATTGAAAACCTTCAAGCTTATCACTTACGTTTGTGTTTTCCACTTGCCCGGTAAGAATTTCAAGTTAGAGCTCGAACTTAAGGTTCTTTTTGGCTGATTTCCAAAGAACTATGAAAGACTGGATGTTTGACATCTGACTTTGGTGCAGTCTTCTGTTGACTGTAATTCTGTGGTACCTATGTGTCATGTGAGCCCGATTGTATGTTATAGAATCAGCTACATCCCTGATCTATAGTAAATTCTTCAAGCCTCCAAGGTTGTAAGTGGAGTTCTTTTATTTATGAGCTGTCTTGTCTAGTGGCATGAACTTGGGTCGTCTGGGAGTTTCAGTTTTGTCCTGTATGCTTTGTATCTCATAACTTATGTGTATCATCAATGTAACATATGATTTTTGGATTTTTTTATCTTTATCAGGATCATGCTGGGCACATTTTTGGTGTCAATACAATGCCTATGATACAAAAGTTGGAGCAGTATAACAGTATCATAGAGGTTAGTTCTACGAAGCTTTATTTACTAGTCTTCCACCCTAATCATTTTAATTATTATGAGAACAAGCCGTATTTCTGGATGGATAGCCTAACTTGTAGTAGACCAAAATGTCAAAACTGGTTATTCGGTCTTTTATGAGAAATTTATGTTCAGAGAACTTTAATCTAAGAGGTGCAAAAGGGGTTGTATAACCTCCTCCTATGTCCTAAATTTTATCTTTGTTTCTGAGTGATTGCATCAGTGAAGGAGAAATGTGAAGACTGTTTCTCAAAATATTGAGATTTGTGTTCATTGCAACAGATTTTGTTGCCTCTGATAGGTCTCTCTGCTGAAGTTCATTTTGTTGTTGAAAGTACTTTTATCTTTCAGGAAGTATATGTCTCAGTAGTTTATTGATAAAGAGCATGCTAAGTGAAATTGCAATTTGATTTGCTGTAGTTCTTAAAGTACAATGTTTTTATAAGTTGAGTTTGTCATGTTAGCTGAGTTTCCCTTGCCCCCTAATGCATGGTTGGATGAGTTCCCAAATATGGTTGAGAAGATATTTGGTATGATAGTAGGGTCATAGTGCAACAAATCATCCAAGGCCTCCAATACTGTTGACTTATGCCAGACGTGGCAAGAAGGGCACAAGGGGGAAGAATGATGAAAAGGGAGGAAAGGAGAGTGAAACGTGGCAAGAGGGAGTGGAGGAAATTACCTGGATGTCAGGGGAATGTCAGAATGGCAGAGAATGACAGAGAATCTGCTAGCTAGACAATGAGGTGGCAATTATCATGTGACCAAGGACAAAAGGGAGCGTGTAATTAGGCTATAAATAGAGAGTAGAATAATGAATATTGAATAACGCATCCAGAAAACTGTATTAGCTTGCTTACTTGGGAGAGATCTTGGCCTCTCAAAAGCCTTGAAATTATCCTTTTTTCTTCAATATTGAATCAGTATCACAGTAACTTTGTTCTGCCATTGTTGTGTGTGTTTGCTGTTAGTCCAATTCATTACACATAGATTCATATCTCTATGAGAATAGTGTCAGATATTCACGTGTCTTACTGCTTATAGATATGAGAATTTGTGGGTTCCTCCATCACATTTCTAAGGGTCAAATTTCAGGGTGGTGGTATGAGGTTCATGTGGAGGGTGGAGTGGTCAAGGTTAGTGAGGAAGTTGAAATTTGAGAAAGAGCAGTTGAAGCTTGAATGTTGGAATTTAGAGGAGCCTGCTGATATTAGGTTGACGAAGAGAGGCTATTCAGGGTAGAGATCACATTGATTAGGTGGAGAGTGAAGGTCTTTTAACTGTTCAATTGGAGCATCAAAGATACAATCTGAAGAATGTTAGAATACTCAGAAGTAGATATTAGAAGATGAAATCTAAGTGGGCAAAGAGGGAGACAGTGGTCTGAGTTTGCTCTTTAAGGTTGTTAGTGGGACTGTGGTAGGCTATGTTACCGAGGCTCAAGTTAGAGAATCCGGTATGACTACGTATTTCAATGTCCGATAATTAGTTCCAAAATGACGTGGGGACACTGTCCTTAACCGACATGGTGTAGGGAATGTCGTCTGTACAACAATGTCAAAGGAAATATCAAATATTTCGGAAAAGAAAGAAAAGTTAATAGGAAAAATTCTCATAACAAAAGGAATAGATATTAGGAGTAATATGTAAGAGTCTATTCTCTTTGCTGACTACTCTTAGGAAACATCAATGACCTTGCAAAAAGCCAAAGCACTCCCCTCCCATTTTATTTCAACCCGCACCCCGGCACCCCCCAAAAAAAAGAAAAATTTAAAATAACAAAACTGAAAGATCAGAAAGGAGTAAGTGAGACGCAGGGTTTTCACTTTTCCACCTAAAATGAACATAACCTCAATCACAAACACAAAGTACTCACTGTTTCACCCATCCTCTTCTCTTTTTGGAGAAGCAGCTGTTAAGATGGCTGAAGCTCAAATTCTCATTGTTGCACTCGATTCTCAAGTCTCAACATTTAAAACAATTCATTGATTTCACCTCAAACGTACATATCTAGGGTAAAACTTAGATCCAAAAGTTGTGGAGCAAATTAGATAATATATCTCTCTGTCTTTCTGCAAATATAGCAATATCCGAGCCTAAATTGACCTATCAGACCCATGTTCCTCGTGGCCAAAAGGTCATGTCTAGGTGACAAGATGGGAGGACAAGGAGATGTTTTATTACATAATTTGAAATCGAAAGTGGGGATCTTATTAGCTTATGAGATTTCATAGTGGAGGAGATGGGGAGTTGTTCGAACCTCTGATACACCGGGTCATACTCAGGTTCTTTCTCACTAACTCTTCTTTTTATGAGTCCTTTATAGTGATGAGAAGGTTGATTGTTCTTTTATTATTGATGTAGATGGGGTCCTATGTCTAAAGGATAATGATAGCATTTGGCTAGAGGGTGTTTGACATTTACTTTCTCTGTTCCATATGAGTTGCAACACTTTCCTTTTGTGGAAGTTTCAAATTAGTTGCAATGGGTTCTCTCTATTTCTCTCTTCATCACATGGATCCCGCTGTTTCTATTTCTCTCTCTCTCTCTCTCCACTTCTTAAAGCTTGTGCCTCCGGCCTGTGTTGCAACTGATATGAAGGAAGTTTGAGTTTAAGAGGGCCTCTGTACATTTTATGTTGATTTTTTTTTCCAACCTTGTTGGAACGTGCTTTAAAATTTCTGCTTCAGGTGCTCGAAAAGTTCTCTTGAGACTAGGGGTTGTCTATAAGATTATGAACTCTACCTTTATCACCTTAGTTTCAGCATTTCAGGAGAAGGAAAGATCAGTTGAAGTGGAAGACCGTGTTAATCAGATCGTTTGATAACCAGTTAATCACAATGCTTTTGTTGAGGGGTAGATGAATTTGTGATGTTGCTTTGGTAGCTAATGAGGTGGTGGATCAACCCAACGACATTAAGCATAGAAAATATATGCGATCGAGATTGTGGTTTTTGTTGCAGAACCAGATCATGTCACATGTGCTAAGTTGTGCTTTGCAGTCATTGAAAATTTTGCTTCAGGTGTTCCAAGAGTTTTCTTGAGACTAGGGTTTTGTATAACATAGTGACTCTAACTTTATTACCTTAGATTTAAGAAAAGGAAAGATCAGCTGAAGTGGAAGACTTAGGCGTTTTGGTTTGCTCACAAGTGTTAAGAAGACTTATTGATAAAAATATTGTTTTTGTTTAAGACAGATTCTAAAATATTTGCGGTTGTGGTTGTGGCAATAGTCGCAAAAGCAGGGCATGTCGCTGTCATTGTAATTCGAGAGTTATGAAGCACACTTTTTACATTATAATTTGAAATGTACATTTTACAACCCCCCCTCTCTCTATCTCTTTTGTAAAAAAATAACAGGTTCCAAGCATTTGTAATGACCAATATATCATAGATTAGACTCATCTTACATATATTCAATTGTATCAATACACTTAGGCCCTGTTCTTTTGAACGTATTTTCGGTTAATTTCAATTCAGTTAATTTAATTTCAGTTTATTTCAGTTAATTTCAGTTCAGTTAATTTAATTTCAGTTCAGTTAATTTAATTTCAGTTAATTTAATTTAATTTCAGTTCAGTTAATTTAATTTCAGTTTAGTTCGGTTAATTTCAGTTAATTTCGGTTTAGTTCAGCTTATGTAATGTTTTAATTATTATGATTATGATTATGATTATTATTATTATTTATGACAATAATAATAATTAATATTATTATTATATATTTATTATTATTATTATTATTATTATTATTTATGATAATAATAATAATTATTATTATTTATTATTTATTATTTATTATTTATTATTTATTATTATTTTTATTATTATTGTTTATTATTACTATTATTATTATTTATTATTATTATTATTATTATTTACTATTTATTATTTATTATTATTATTATTATTTATTACGACTATTTTTATTATTATTATTATTATTTCTATTATTATTATTGTTATTATTATTATTATTTATTTATGTCTTATATTGTTATTATTTATTTATTTATTATTATTATCATTATTATTTATTATTATTATTATTTATTATTTATTATTATCATTTATTATTTATTTATTATTATTATTATTATTATTATTATTTATTATGCATTATTTTTATTTATTATTTATTATTATTATTATATTTATTATCATTATCATTATTATTCTTTATTTATTATTATTTATTATTTATTATTATTTTTATTATTATTTTTATTTATTTATTTAGTATTATTATATTTACTATTATTATTACTATTATTTATTCACTATTTGTTATTTATTATTATTTATTATTATTATTATTATTATTTTTAATTGTTATTCTTTATTATTTATTATTTATTATTATTATTATTTATTTTTATTGTTATTTATAATTTATAATTTATCTCTTATTATTATTATTTATTATTATTGTTTTTATTATTATTATTATTATTATTATTAATATAAAATTGAACTTAAGCGAACTTGAATTAAATAATAAATAATAATAAATAATAACAATAATAATAATAATTAATAACAATAATAATAATAATAATAAATAATAACAATAATATTAATAATAATAAGTATTGATAATATTATGTTAATACTTATTGATTATTATCGATAATTATTATTTTAGAAAATTAAATATACAATTCGGTTCGGTTTCTCTCATTTCGGTTAATTTCAGTTAATTTAATTTAATTTCAGTTCAGTTAATTTAATTTCAGTTCAGTTAATTTCAGTTCAGTTAATTTAATTTCAGTTCAGTTAATTTAATTTCAGTTCAGTTAATTTAATTTCAGTTTAGTTCAGTTAATTTCAGTTAATTTAATTTAATTTAATTTAATTTCAGTCAAAATAAGTTCAAAAGAACGGGGCCTTAATAAGCTATGATTATGGTCTATAACAAATGCTGTGCATTTCTTATTAGACGCATGGTAAAAAGTGAGAATTTGGAACTCCGTTGCAGATTGACCTCTATGTAAGAATGGCCTTCTTTTAGTTCCATGATGCCGAGGTAGGAAACAAATGCCTCAAGACCCCTTTTCTGTCTATGAGCACTGGGAAAGACCTTCAGTAGATTTTTGCCATTTGGAAGTCAGCAGTTCTCTGATGATGCTTTATGGTTGTTTAAGGGGGTCACTGGGTCAGTCGCAAAACACATAGGGGTTCAATTTTGCATTTGTTTCTCTATTTTTTTTTTACCTCTAAGAAAAACATGTTAATATGAGCTTGCAGTTAGGATAATGAATGCATGGTTTATAATGCAGTTAGGGAGTGATATTGAATTCACTTCAACATATAGGGGTTCAATTTTGCTTTTGCTTGTCTCAAAATAAAGGTTCATTCGTATGTAAGAAAAACATATATATGGTGCTTGCAGTTAGGATGAATGCATGGTTTATATTGTTGATGTCATTTCTGTTGAATCTAGTGATTTGTTTTTTCCCCATTTGTTTCTACCCCCTTTTTCTTTGTTCTCAGGATGTTGTTGAAGCATTAGTGAATCAGTCAGGGCCAGGTGGCCTCCATGAGAATACATTATTGGTTGTGATGGGTGACCATGGTCAAACATTGAATGGCGACCATGGTGGTGGAAGCCCAGAGGAGGTATGATATGATCATTTTATATTCACAGAAAGAATTGATACTGTAGCTCGGTAGAGAAATTTGTTTAATATGGAGCGTGCTGACTGCAAATCACAATGTTCTGAAGTGGATGTGCATCATTTCATGCAGGTTGAAACATCAATATTTGCCACAAGTTTTAAGAATGTCACTGTTTCATTACCGCCTGAGCTTGATTCTGTATCTTGTGGATTAAATGCGGTAACTCTTTTTCTTCTTTATTAACTTAACTATGTGCTGCTGATTGTAGCATGACCTCTTCATGCTGTTGGGGCAGAGGTGGAAAACAATTTTTTTTTTTAAGAAGGGCGGTTTTTTTTGGGGGGGGTTGTTGAGCTATTAGTTTGTTGGACTTTAGATGGAAAACAGACTATATGAAGGTATATGTTTCAGGATGGAAAGCAACTATGCATTGGCACCATTGAGCAGGTTAGTGTGTTTTGTTAAACGTCATGTCATGCTCTTTACAGTATATACCCTGTCCTCTTATAAGTATAACATAATGAGCGTATATTTGATTTACTATTTGCAGCTTGATTTTGCAGTAACCATGTCAGCAATGCTTGGTGTTCCTTATCCTTTTGGAAGGTGTAGTATAAGCTCCTATCAGCTTCTTCTTTATCAAGCATTTCCTGTACTTGTTGTTCTGATAATTTACTGTATATTTTGTGTGACATGTATGATATATGTGGAGTCATACTTATTTACAAAATGGTTGGCTATCATTTATGGAGGGGAGGAAGGAGTGTGCTTCCATTTTCCTTCCGTATCTTTCCAAAAGTGGAAGGATTTGGTTTATTGAAGGGGGGAGGAAAATGTATCCCTCCAATTCCTTAGTCTTTTCTTCCTCTAGTCCATATAAAAGCAATAGAAAATAGATCCCTCACTTTCCTTCCCCTTGCTTCCCTCTGAATTCTCTCATCAAAATTCAATATCCTGTTGCTAGTGAAACAAAAGGAGAACACTTAAAGGAAAGCTTTTGATTTTGCACGCTAATATTTAAAATGGACACAACCTACACTGGTAAGAGTATATATGACACAAATTTCTTGTGGTTGCAGCATATATGGCTTTTCCTACTCGTCAATGTGGTGTGATTGCATCTAATCTTGCTAGGACTGTCCAACAGTCTGCTTAGAGCTGAAAAGTTTCTATTAACTTCAGGAACAAATTAATGTAATTGAGCTAATCTAGTGAGGAACCAAAAGAGGAACTGGAGAACCAACCCCCTGAGGAGGCCTTTATGAGAAACATGAAAGAAGTAGGTAGAGCAACGAATCATGTAAATTATTGATCTTCTCTTCAGTCATGATGTGGAGTGAGCATCATGATATGATGGAAACTGCACTAGATGAACATTGCAGAAAGAGTCCACTAGAGTCAGACTGCTCCACTTGTGGAAATGCTTATCTAATAATTTGAATCTCTTAGAGAACTTGATATATGATCATGATTGCTTGAATGTTGGCTTTTGCATTCTGCTGAAGTGCTGATGTATTTTGTAATTGCCTTCCGTGTAGCTGATATTAGAGTGAGTTAAATAGTGTCGTAGCCTCAAATATACTTCCTCTGCTCCATATCAGTTGCAACGTTTCCCTTATTTGGAAGTTTCAACGTTACCTAATTAGTTATTGGTTTCCCTCCGGCTCTCTCCTTTCACACGAATCCCTCTTTTAATTATCTCTATCTCTCTTTTCTTCACGTGACCTCTTTAAAAAGTTTGTCATCTCTATATGTAATTAATATGGAACGGAGAAAGTAATATGGTTGTACAATTACTATGAGCTGATCGTTTTCTGTAGCCTAAGTGTTTAAGCATGTACCATATGTCTGTCTGACTTTATTCAAGTTCTATGACTATGAGCATTGTTGTTGATTTATGTCATCATAGTGGATGTTCTTTAAATTCTTAAATCTTAAAGTTGGTGACAGGTGCTTATTTGTTGTTGGCCTTATTAGCATTTCTATATTATTCTTCCATTAAAATTTGATCTGAATACATCTTCCTCTGATTTGAATTTTTCTCCAGCATTGGGCGCATAAATCCACAACTATATTCTCTTGGTGCTGGCAGTTTTCTTTCACAAGGTGTTCAGTTGGATTTTCATGAAAATTACTCAAACATTATGAGATGGATGCAGCATTATGTCAATGGCCTTTGCGTCAATGCTTGGCAGGTATATGGTTTCAGTCCGACTCCAACTTTCATGACAATAATCGTTTCCATGTGCGTTCGCCTTTCTTTGAAGTTGTATATAGATGGCTACTGTCTTGGCCCTGCCAAGACATGGAGGAGTTGTTTAATTTGACAATTTGCGGCTGAAGTTTAGGTTGAAGTCATATTAATTAATTTGAAGAGGCAAGATTGTCTCAGCAAGCAGCCAAGCATTTCTTGCTGAACAAAGACAAAAATATAGTCTACATGTTACTGGAAGGATGAAAATAAATTTGAGGCTGAGATGCATTGGTGGAAGTCCTTGTGAAGGACGGCACATAGATTTAGGTGAGGTTTCTGGCTGATCAGCATCCTTTTCTAAATAGGTCCTGGGATATGTTTTATATAGCCTAAAATGGTGATTCCACTACTGGGTTAAGCAATGATGGCCAGTTTGATTAACGTTAAGCCCTAGGTAACATATCTTTCCCACAGTCAGAAGACTCAGAACATGAGGTGGATAAAACTATGAAAGAGATTGGAATCTGTCAAAGGAGAAGAAGCACTATAAGTTTCCCTGATAGTAAGGATCCACTTTACTTCCTTTATCAATACTTTAGTAAATCAATGTTTATCAATAGATGGACGCTTCGCCAGGTGAATTTCTCTAATGCATAACTTTATTCAGTGTTTCGTGTTCTGAATAGAATTTGAAGCTTTAAAACCCTTTGGGGTTTCAATTAGGGATCTGCAACTCCTTAAAACAATTAGTATATCTGTTAATTTTTGTGCCAAGCAGATCAGTTCATGAGGATATCTAGGCCTCCTTAGATCCAAACGATCTTCCTCTGAAAGGCTGGGCTACTGTTCCCCGGAATAAGGGAGGATTTTTAGCTCTCTGGGTTCTGGAATTTCTTAGTGGACAGGGTCTTCTAAGTTCTAATATTGGAAGCCTGCTATTTGATAAGGTTGACCGTGATGTAACCAAGAAACCTAAGCTGCCATTTGTGTCACATCTCATCTTTTGACAAAGGATTCATCACAGGGTAGTATGCTGGTTTCTTCAGGTGCATGAGGTTCATGTCACTCAAACAGAAGACAAGCTTGGTTAGAAATTTTATATCAAGTTAATAACCCACTTCTGTTTTGTGCCCCAACCAATGACCACCCGCGCTTCATAGGCTTCTTTACAACCAACTCATTATCTCTGTTACCTACATTGCTTGTATTCTTGTGAATATGGCCCATCTCTTTCGTGTTAATGTAGCTTTGCTGGGAACTGACCTTGATTAAGGTTTTAATAATGGTGGGATAGGAAATGGTCTCTGAAGGACTGTCAATTAATGTCTAGTTTTCTCTTGCCTCAGCTGCACAGAAGGGACAAGAAGTTGTGCTTCTTGTGATCCTTGATCTTCTCTTGTCTTGGAATTTGAGTTAATTGAAGACTTACACTTGTTTGTAATCCATTTGTAATGGACTGACATCTTTAAAGCAGACTAAAGAAGAAAATGAAGAAAGGATGCTGAGCTTTAACTGATAGTTTGGAAAATTACAGCAAAATGAGATAGTGACAAGCTTTCGAGGAGCTTGTTTCTCTCCCAAAACTAAACCACTAGACTCTCCAATATTTTCAGCATTATTTCTGTCTCCCTAATTTATTCAAGTTATAGAGTTTCTTCCCTACTAAATCCCTAACTTATTTGTCAAGCTACCCTTAACTAACATACCTAGAATTCCCCTCCCCCTTTGCATTAGTCCATTACATTGTTTACTTTCTCGAGAGGCTAGAAATCGGAATGAAAGGCAAGTAGTTGAATTGAAAGTTTAGATCAAAACCCTGTGTATGGATGGTATGAGCTGCCAAAACAAGAGTCCATGAACGACAATCAACCAGAGCCTAATCCTACTACTCACTAGTCACTACATCAAAAGTAAATCCATTTATCAAGATGTTTTCAGGCAAAAATTGGCTACAATTAAGATTTACGATTAGATTTAAAGAAACGAAGTTAGTTATAAGTCAAGCTTAATGCTGGAAATCAGATTAAGGGAAAAGAATTTGTAACAAGGGAAAGCTTGGGTATGTTATATTAATGGGGAAGAATCCCTGAATCAATACAATTGAGCTCACTTTCGAGAGGTGAGTTCTCTCCAGCACTACAAAGTTACTAACAAAAATCTTCTATGCCTGAACTTATTATCAGCCTACTATTTATACTACTAAGAGGAGCACAGGAAGCTTCCCTCCTTTTTACAGCAGTTCCCTAAAAAGACACCTCACCAATGGTATAATCAGTCCTAGGTACAGACTTGTAAGAATATTCTGCCCTAGCTGTCATTCTTCCTTCATTTGTCTTCTTGTGCTGGAATGTCCTTCTTACCCTTCCTTACATAGGTAATCAATTTTTTTTCTGCCACCTGTGCCATGTTGATTTCCAGCACATAATTGATGCAAGGAATCATTAACTGTTAGCATTTGGGATTGCAACAGAAAGGTGAATCAGGCAATTGGTTCCATTACAAAGCATGCAACACTGTTTCTGCAAGCATTGTCGTTTCAATCTGTCTCTCACCGTCGTTTCTCTCTCCCTTTGTTGGAGCACAGTTGTATTGTGGAAACACCAGATCTTGATTGGAGTACCATTCTATTTTCTCTCTTCGATCATCATCAGACGTGGTTCTCATTCTTTTAGATATCAAATTTAATACTGTTAAGAGTCAACCCATCCCTCCTCTGCTTTTCACTTATGCAAGGAAGAAGCCCAAGAAGAATGCGAGGGCAATGATTATTGAAATAGATAATTAGTCATGATGTCAGTGGGAGAGGAACCATGTAATAGAACAGAGTTAGTTACAAGGAAGGGAACATGCAAGGAAGTGGAGGGAATCGTGTAATAGATAGCAAGCTAAATAGTAAGAAGATATCATCCAGAATATAGTGAGCTCATCAGAAGAGTGGGAGATTCCTTAACCTCTCATAAGTTAAGGGCTGTCACTGTAAAAGCTTGAAGCTTATATTTGTGAAATATAACAGGAACTTAGCTGTACTATGTACCTCCCTTAAGTTGGTAGGATTGTATAATGCATGGTAAGTAGAAATTACTATGAGAACTTTTCTTGTTTGTTGCCTTCTTTGATCGTATGAACTTAGCCACTGTCTTCCCAAAAAGGTTCTGTAATTTGGTACAACCTTCTAGGCTTTGTTGAGCTTGATCATGCATATGGTTAAAAGCCTTAAGTTGTTCATTGGTCTACATTCGATTTAGGTCCTGTATTAAAATGCTATTTAACTTTTTTAGGTGAAGAGATATATTGATGTGTACTCTGCTTCATCAGTCATTGGATTTCCCTCCGAAGACTTGATGCATGTGGCAGACATGTATTCTCAAGCACAGGAGAACTGGTTGCATGTCGTGAAAGGTTCAATGCCCTACATGAATGAAAGTTGTCCTTCATCATTACCTGCACTAAAGAGGCAGATTGACATGTATGTACAATTTCTTGACAGTGTTGTTGGGCTTGCTCGCTCCAAATGGACGGAATTTAATCTGAAGCTCATGGTGGTTGGCTTGAGCATTCTATTTTTGTCGCTTCTTGTACAAGTAGTTGCTATCAAGAGAGTGGACAAGTTTTATAAGTTTTCTCTGTCTGCTAGATGTCCTCAGCTATCTGTTGGTTTAGTTTTTTCCATTGTTGCAGTCATTCTTAGAGCAAGCAGTTTCCTTTCAAATAGTTATATATGTAAGTTTTCTTCCTTTTTAAAATAAATTCCTGTGATTTGTTGCAGCAGATCATCTTGTTTTTTTGACATTATATCTAATTCATTTTCATCGTGCCACTCAGTGGAGGAAGGAAAAGTTGCGATATTTTTCTTGGGCACATCTGTCATCCTCGTGTTGCGTTATTCATTTAAGAAGGGAAAGATGCTATTAGAAGTATGTAATATTTATTAATTGCTGTTTCTATTCCTCACTTGCATTCTAAATAAGCATTTATGCATTCTGCTATCTAAAATCTTTTACATTTCCTGTTGCGTTTGTCGTATTTAACTATTATGATTATTGATGCTTCCTTGGATATTGATTCTTTTTCACTTTTTGGTAATTTATTGCAGGCAGCTTCATTATTACTGCTGGTGACTGCACTAAGATTTATTATGGAATTGGGGCTATCAAAGCAGGCGGCTAATCTGTCAAGTGTTGCATCAATGACTGGGATTGCTGAGGATCATTCTTTTTGGATCTTTCTATCTTTAAGTGTGCCTGTACTAGCTCTATTTTTATTAGCATGCCTGTTGCTCAAATACCTTCGCAGCAACCCTTGTCAGAGGGTCCAAAAGTTTGTTATATTGGGAACCATCTTGTGTTATGCGCTTATAGCATCACACTGGATTCTGGATAGTGAACTTCTTTATATTCCTGCTATGCTCCACTATGTTGGAAGAAGTTACATTCCTCGAGTAATATACGTTGTTGGGATTTCCCAATTGGTGGCATTACTGACAAATCAGCTGTTGATTAGAAAGAGTACCTTACACCATCAAAACGACCTTACTAGTAGGATAATTGCCATGTTAACTGCGTGGAGTTCTGCTATCATACTACTGTCAGGGAAACAAGGTCCTGTTGTTGCTCTAGCAACTGTCGGTGCAGGTGCTTATGCCATGTCCTTTCTAGCCTTTCACAAAGTCTAACCTGTTATTTCATCCTAATTCAATACATAAATTGGTTTAGTCATTTTCAGATTTATTAGATTTCAGTTAAAACTTGGTACAAGTAACAGTGACTTTATAAAAGGGGTTTAATGTTGAATTGATATTCCAGAATGCTAGAATGATATGTTGAATCTATAAGGTAACACATAATATTGCATTGATGTGGTGGATTATCTATCTCTGGGATGAAAAAGATTGGCTAAAACTACAAATATTTTGGATCAGATTATACATAATCTACCTTAATCTAGTCTTACGATAAATACTCTCTCTCTTTAATTTTCTTTGGTCATCCTTTTTCCAGCATGTTGCATTGTGAGATTGCAGAGCTTGTCGCCAGTTGCTACAGATGACGCATCAAGCAATGTTTCTTTCTATTCTCTTCCTACTACTCAGTGGAGTCTTCTTGCAGTTGCTCTCTTTTTCTGCAGTGGTCACTGGTAAGGATCTGCTTTGCTTATTAAGATGTTATTCTTTAGGAGTCTAATCAGTTCATTTATGAATAATAATAAGCTCTACTATAAGATCCATCCAATAAGAAAACTTTTAACAGTTTTTCATCTTCACGTAGGTGTGCGTTTGATGGCCTTCGATATGGTGCTGCATTTGTAGGGTGAGTATTCTTTTTCAACTCTGTATTCTGCTAAAAATAAACTATTAGAAATGGGATACATTAGAGAAGGGGATGGGATCAGGGAGAGCTGGTTATGGCGAAGTCCTCATTTTGGCTCTGATTATCTCACACATATGATCCTCATTAGGCTAATTTACGATTACATCGTTTTTTTTTCCCTATGCAGCAATAAGGGTCATTTATTCTTTGCAACTTTATAAGGTAACACTGCTTTTATCTCATATGCAGGTTTGATGAGTTCATGCTTGTAAGACAAGCAGTTCTTCTAGCTATTGACACGTTTGGTTTCTCTCACGTTCTACCAATTTTTGGTCTTCCCATTTTGGTTTCTCAAAGACATTCAAATGATCAGAAAAGGGAAAGCAAACTCTCCTTGAGTGTGCAATTATCTCAGGTAAATTAATCCACATGCATATGACCAGTTTATATGCTCTCTTATCATGGAAGCAGTTTTGTTGTATTTGTCAGTTGCTGATCAATTTTTAGTGTCGAGTTGCTCATCAATTTATATCATCATATGTTCAGGTATATATGATGTATGGATGCATCATCACCAGTGCAGTTGCCTTTATTGTGCTATGTGTTACAATACAAAGGCGGCATCTGATGGTAACAGCAAGACCTTTCTCAGTAATTCTCTGTGCATTTGTCTTGGCTTTTTTGAACTAAAAGTTGCGTCTGCCTTGCAGGTATGGGGCTTATTTGCTCCAAAATATGTGTTTGATGTGTTGGGCCTTATCCTCACGGACGTCCTTATTTGTCTGGGATCACTGTATTATATTGACCCTGTAGAAGACGATTCCAAGCAAAATTGAGTTTCTCTAAAGAAAAAGGCTATCTACAGAACATATTCTTCGGAGAGCAAGAGAGCGGAGGCTGATGGGCCTCATTCCAAGGTGAAATCACCCCCCAAACTCTTTGTTCTCCCCATAACATGTTCAGTTTATAGCCCAATCTATTTTTTGAAATTTCTGGGATCACCCGTTTGTAAGGCAAGTCTCCATATTTAAAATTTTCCTTTCATTCTGCTCATTCTTTCTAGACTTTTAGATTAGTTACTGTCTTACTGATACAGGCTAGTTTTTAGAATATCAGCTCCGCAGGACTATGGCTGTGATCCATATTGAGTTGTTATCGTTGTTGTGCTTAGAAAAAAATACATAGGAATGTATTGTATTGATTGCTTAGGATTTAGGAAGGAAGGAATGTTGGCGATCTGTTTTTCAAGGGCCTGATTAAAATCTACGTACTATTTCATACTGCCTTCTGGAGCTTTTAATTTGATGATCTAATTTTGTATTGATTGCTTAGGATAGGTTGCTGTATAGCTTGAATGAGGGAGAACTAAGAGTGAAGATTTCTAGAGCTTGTCAAAGTGAAACAAGAACAAGATGTCTAGACGAATTAGTGTTTCATTTCTATTCTCAACATGTATGTCATTTCAAAGCTTTAGTTTTTGCTGAAACTTAGGGTCTTCAGCATCTTCACATCTTGCTCTAGTATGTACATAGGCTAACCATTTATCCAAATGCAGTCGCCTTTCTTGTGTAGACTGTTGGATACAGAGTAAAGACTTTGCTTAAATTGATCCAGTGGGAAACCAGTGGAAAAGGAGTAGTCTTGTATGCATTGTACAGTGTATTTTTTTTTCTACATATTACACACGAATTTGTTGATTTTTACATTGTATCCCACATTTTTAATGTTCTATACTGTACCCCAAACTTACTAAATTTTTCACATTTTACCTTTATATCTCGTTGTTAGTCTAATCTGGTTGCGTTACTTGTTAGTTAATTTGAAAATTGTACTCCTTGTTTCATTTTAAATTTACACACTTACATTTTTCCACCCCCGCAAACCGAAATGGACATATATCTTTAGTTTTGTATTTGTAAAAATTATAAAAAGTACATATTAATAAAATACATGTTATGATGAATCTAACAAAACCCCACTTTTTTTTTTTTTCTTTCATATAATCAATTGCTAATTGAAATTTGTGAATAGTGTAAAATGTCAAAGATGTGATCAAATGAAATTGGGGGTAAAAATTTTCCCAACAAAATATTAGGGTTCTTGTCATGTTATTTGAACAATTTTTTTTTCTTTTTTCCAATTTTCGATCCTCACACTGTCACACAACTAATCTGCTCTCTCTCACTTCTTCTCCTCTTTTCAGTCGAGTTGCTTGTCTTGTATTCCATTGCTGCTCAATTATTAAGTTCTCACCCCTCACCAGATGCAGATTACAAGTTTGAAATTACCACTCAAAATGGCTGTAAGAGATTATGGAATACACTAGTGTCAATTCAAGTCCACAATCTCTGTTGCCCAAAATCCCTTTCCCTTTTTTTCTTCATTCTTTTAAATCATGTGGGGAAAGGTTAAAAGTAATACTTTTTTTGTTCTATATTACTTGAAAACTTTGGACTTTTAACTTTTCACACTCTCCTTTAACATCTATTATATACATAAGGAGAAATATAATCATGTGGGATTTTATTAGATTTATATCCAAATATAACTTTAAAATATCAACTATTTATAATTTTCACTTTTAGATGATTGAAGATATTGATGCTTAAAACTGTGTGTTGGAAGATGTAAATAGGACGAAGGATATTTTTTAATATGTTGCTTTAAAAGAAGTAAAAGTGCCAAAGTCCCACATAGGTATCATATGAACCTTTCTATGTTATTGCATACTTTACATTTCACTATAGGACTTTAGTAAAAGAATAGAGGGAAGACTCTAGAGTCTAGTAAAAAAACTTGAATGGATCTGATTCATAACAACTTATTGTGCAATGGCATGATATAGTCATTTTTCATCTATATAATCAATTTCTATCCGATATAGTCCGTTTTTGTGTGATATAATCACCTTTTGTATAGTTAGTTTTTGTATGATATAGCCAGTTCTCATAGATATAGTCCTTTTTTTTTTTTTTTTTTTTAATATAGTTAGTTTGGTTCACGAAATTATTGTGAATCCGATCTACCCATGATTTTCTAAGAGTTTCGACCATCATATGTGCGTGTCGGCTTAGGCGAGTGTGGCCCACTTTACTAACCCGACTAATATTTTTGGACAAATCGGAGCTCCCAGTGATTTGATTTATTGGAGATTATCTTAGCTTGCCTCAATTATCTTCCATTTATATCACTCTTTTTTTTTTTTTGGGTAAAGGAGGAGCATTAATTAGTAAAAGAGTTCAATACATGCCATGGACGATCACTGGTGTGGTCATGATCATCCGGAGTAACCGAAGTAGCCGGGTTTAGTTCTACACTATTACTTTGTTGAGGGGCACTATTACAATTAACTTTGTGTGCAATGTAAAATTTAATACAGTTCGGGAGAGGGTTTAACAAAATACAAATGTTGTTGAAGCCATCTATTTTCCCCTTCCCGGCTCTAGCCAGCGAATCAGCAAGGTGGGTTGCTCCTTTCCCTCGCGTCAAATGCTAGTTCCCGATAGCCCTAGGAGTGATACCCTGCAATCATTAGATAATTGAGATAAATTGCTATTGATTCCCTCATGGTGGGAAATCGCTTTCGCTGCAAGTAGGCAGTCTGTAACTATACTGCAATTGGTCCAATTTCTCTTTTCACCCACTCTAGAGCCATTAAGATTGCTCTTAGTTCAGCTTTGCTAGCGTCTAGCGCAAAGGACGCACATTGTAAACCCTCAATCAAAGTACCCGTATGTTCTCTACAAGCCGCTGCGAGGTAGGCTTCTTTGCTATTCATGAAAAAGGATCCATTAGTTTTAATTTTTAGGTGGTGGAGTGAGGGGGACGGGGTTTCCAAGACGAGGCGGAGGGAGGATTAAGTGCTTTACCCACCTTAGGTTGATTTTGAGTAAAGAACCACTAGCCTTATATGCACGCTATGCGTGCGTGGAATGTAACTGATGTGCAGCTTTGTTAGGGATCAATTTTTTTCCCTCAAATAAGAGGACTGTAGTTTTTATTTTCTGTTTTTAAATAGGGGGTATATATTGGTCAAAAAGGTGAACACCAAAGGCCTCAAGAGTTTTCATATATAATAGAGATTTGGTGGTGACCCCAACTCGAAGTTTTAAACGACAACTGATGGGATGCTTTTTCTGTTGAAACCTAGGCATTTTGCCTTTAGCCATATGCCCCAGATTGTGAATAGGAAAATGGCGTTATGATGGACAGAAGCTTGGGTGAAAGGTTTCTGGTATGAGATGTAAAGAAGTTTTACACAACTTCTTTTATTTTCATTTGAACAGAAAGAGAAAAATGAAGAGAGAATTTTGTAGTGAGAGGGAATCAGAAATTTTTATTATTGAATGAATTCAATACAGCAACTAAGTTGTTTATATACTACAACTTATTGTGTTGTCTTAACCAATTACAAAGCTTACACAAAGATTTAACCAATCAGAACAAAGCTGACTTGGATTACAATACTAACAGAATTCTAACAACTTAGCTAATTGAATAAGCTGACATGGCAATAGGTAGTTCATCTGTTAGCTGTTGCTTGAGTGTTGCTGTAACTTTATCTTCTCCTCTTGGACTCCTGATGGAGTTTGTGAAGCTTGAGTAGCTTCAATACCCCCCGCAAGCTTGGGGATGGCTGATTACTAGTCATGCCAAGCTTGGATATTAACTTATTGTGCTGAGGAGCACATAATGGCTTAGTAAAAATATCAGCCAATTACTCAAAAGTGTGGACATAAGTGAGCTCAATGAGGCCTTGTAGAACCTTTTCTCAAGTGAAATGACAATCCAATTCTATGTGCTTTGTACGTTCATGGAAGACAGGGTTCCTTCCAATGTGCAAAGCACTCTGATTATCACAGTTGAGAGTCACAGGCTATAAGTTTAAAACATCAAGCTCTTGTAACAGTCTAACAGTCCATGTAATCTCAGCTGCAGCTGCTGCCGTGGCTCTATACTCAGCCTCACTAGATGATCTAGAAATGGTGGATTGTTTCTTGGATTTCCAAAAGACAGGAGAATTGCCAAGTAAGAGTATATAACCACTTACTGATCTTCTTGTGTCAGGGCAAGAGGCCCAATCAGAGTCTGAGTATGCTTGAAGAGTCAAGCATTCAGTAGCTTTTAAGAGTATACCTTGTCCTAGAGTGTGAGCCAAATACCTTAACACATGGTGTAAGGATGCAAGATGACTGAGTCTAGGTTGATGCTGATGCATGTATTGACTCAATGTTTGAACTGCATAGGACATGTCAGGTCTAGTATGAGTAAGAAAATTAAGCTTCCCAACTAGAATTCTGTAGTGTTTTGGGTCAGAATACAAGTCCCCTGATTCTGAAGAGAGTTTTAAAGAGGTAGAAAGAGGTGTTTTGGCTGTTTTAGACACATCCAAGCCACACTCAGCAAGTAATTCTTTACTGAATTTCTTGTGAGCAAAAGTATGAGTGACTTCCATGCCTAAGAAGTAATTCAATAAGCCTAAATCCTTGATACTAAAAGTATCATGTAGGTGTTGTTTAAGTTGTATAATCTCACTTTCATCAGAACCTGTGAGAATTATATCATCAACATATATGGCTGCTGTAAGTGAAGAATCAGTCTTCTTTAGGAAGAGAGAGTAATCATTCAGAGACTGTTTATAACCTTGCTTGATTAACTCTTCATGAAGCCTGGCAAACCACTGCCTTAAGGCTTGCTTAAACCCATAAAGTGATTTATTCAGTTTGCAAACAAGCTTGTCTGGATTGTGTATGCCTTCTGGTGCTTTCATATACACTTCTTCAAGAAGATTGCCATGTAGAAAGGCATTGTTGATGTCTAACTGATGAAGAGGCCAATGATGATAAGCAGCAACAGAAAGTTAACATCTTATGGTTGTCATCTTCACCACTGGATAGAAGGTTTCTTGATAGTCTAAACCATATTATGTGTGAAACCCTTGGCAACTAACCTTGCTTTCAATCTTTCAATCGAGCCATCTGCCTTCAGCTTTACCTTATAAACCCACTTGCATCCTATAGCTTTTTATGCTTAGGTAAAGGAACCATATCCCATGTATGGTTACCTTGTAAAGCATTTAACTCTTTTGTCATTGCTTCAACCCACCCTGGATGATGTTAACTAGTTCAGAAATCTCAGTGGTATGGTTAATGAAGGCTTGAATAGGAGGGGGAAGATGGTGAAATTGAACAATGTTGCACCAATGTTCAGAAACATTTTCAGCAAGGCATACATAAGTATCTAAATAACCAGGTTTATGCTTAGCTCTAGTAGACTGTCTAGGTTCTGATGTGTTTGTGGTGCTAGGAAAATTTGTGGTGCTAGGAGATGATAAAGAAGATAAGGAAGGAATAGAAGAAATATTAGGAGAATCATGAGAGAAATGGAATGGTTATGGGATGTCAAAATCACATTCCATATTGAAAGGAGTATTGATAGGAAGATATATGGGAGATGTGGAGGTAGAAGAGGCTGTATAATGGAATGGTAAATGATGTTCATGAAAAATTATATCTCTGGTAATAAGGATTTTGCCAGTATCAAGACAAAAAACTTTATAAGCTTTTTTATCAGGTGGATAGCCAAGAAAAACACAGAAGTTGGCTCTTGAATCAAATTTTGTTCTATGTGTTTTCAGTGTAGAAACAGAACATAGACAACCAAATACTTTCAGGTGTGTAAGGTTAGGTTTACTGCCATTTAATTTCTCATATGGAGAATAAAAACCCACAGAACTCAGAGGCATTCTGTTAATAAGATGAGTGGCACATAACAAACATTCTCCCCAAAATCTCACTGGCACCCTACTCTGAAAGAACAATGCTCTAGCTGTTTGTAACAAATGTTTATGTTTCCTTTCTACTACTGCATTCTGTTGAGGACTATCAGCTCAAGTCTTTTGATGCTTAATCCCTTTTGAATGAAACAAATCCAAAATATCACCCTCACAGAACTCCTTTGCATTGTCTGTTCTTAAGCATTTGATACATATTTTGTATTGAGTTTGCACCATGTTGTAGAAAACATTAAGTATATTAACTGCATCACTTTTATTTTTCATCAAGAATGTCCATGTGTTTCTTGAAAAGTCATCAACCACCGTAAGAAACCAAGAGTATCCGTCATGAGTTTTAGACTTGTAAGGACCCCAAGTATCTATATGAACTAGTTCAAAACAGCTAGTTGTAACAGTAGAACTACTATGAAAAGGGAGTCTTGTTTGTAAAGCTTTAGGACAGATTTGACATATGATGTCACAGGTATCATTATTAGCAAAACTAGAATCAACTAGATGCAATTTATTGAAAGGAATATTCCCTAACCTGAGATGCCATAGTTTGACATCAGTAGATTGAGCAAGAAGAGTTGACTCAGCTGAGTTATTCTGAATGCATTGCTCGTCAGTGACTTGTTCATCAGCAACATATAACCCTGATGTGAGTCTACCAAGAACCAAGGAATGATGAAGTAATGGATCCTGTAGGATACACAATTCAAGAGTGAAAGTTACTTCACAGTTCATGTCTTTGCATAATCTATGTGTTGATAGCAAATTGAATTTGAACCCTGGAACATGCAATACATTCTCTAATGTAATGCCATTTCCAAAATCAACTGAACCAATATGTTCAACAACTACTTGCTTTCCATTTGCTATGGTAATGTGTTAGGCACCTTTGTGAACTGTTTACAGGAACTAAACAATGCCAAATTTGTGCAAATGTGGCCTGTAGCTCCGCTGTCTATTATCCACTTGGAATAGAACAAGTGATTAGACATGTACCTGCCACATTTGCAGCAATGGGAGGCTCTTCAGTTTGCTGAGCAGAATTGAGTTTAAGTAAGTTTGCAAATTGTGCTTCTGAGATGTTAGTAACATTTTCTTTACCAAAATTATCATCTGCATCTGCTTGTGCTACAGCTGCCATACCGCCCCTATTCTTGATGTGAGGTGGAAAACCTTTGAGTTTCAAGCAAACATCAATTGTGTGGCCTACGTTCTTGCAATGATCACACTGAGGTCTCTTAGATGTACCTCCAACTACCAATTTTCTCCCTGAGTTCTGAAATACAAACTTAGCATTTGATTTGTAATTCCTTCCTCCTGAGCCTTCCTTATTGCTATCAGCAGCATTAGCATAAGCTAATTGACCAATTGTAGAAGAAGTTTGCTGTTGTTTTTCATCTTGAACAAGCAATCTATAAGCCAAAGAGAGCTTAGGCAGAGGCTGTATCATCAGGATGTTAGATCTAGCATTTGCAAATTTCAGATCTAACTTCATCAGTAACTGGATCAGTCTGTCCTCATCCTGTTGCTTAATGAACTCTTGAGTGAGATTACAGGTACATCCATTGCAAGTACACACTGGTAAAGGTCTTATAGCACTTAATTCATCCCAAATTGCTTTAATTTGAGTGAAATAATCAGCAATTGAGGCGGAACCTTGAGAAATTTCTGACAGATTTTGTTGAAGAGTAAAAAACTGAGGTCCTGAGGTTTGGGAAAACCTTTCCTCAAGATCTTTCCAAATCTCAGCAGCAGTACTAAGATATATGACACTTTTAGCAATAGGAGCTTCTAGAGATCTCAAGATGTATGATATGATGATATCATTACATCTCTCCCATGCTTTATACTTAGAATCAGTTATACTAGGCTTAGTTAAAGTTCCATTTATGAAACCTAACTTGTTTTTGACTGACAAAGCAATCATCATAGTCCTCTTCCACTCTTCATAACCTTCACCATTAAACTTCTCATAAATCAAAGGAATAGAAGCATTTTCATTCGGATGGATGTAATATGATGATGCTGGATCTTGAGTTGGATTATTACTAGAAGTATTGTTGTTTGCAACATTACTTTCTGAATCAGTCATGATTGATTGAACTAATTTGAACAAATGTGATCAAGTTTTGATTTCAATTTCTCCATAAATTGAAGATTGAAAGAATAGAAACAAGATTTTAGGATTTGAAGATCAAAATCTAAATCTGCAAAAAAACTGACCTCTGTAGTTTGATGATTTCTACAGTGATTATTGCAGCTTCTAAAGATGATTTTGAACGGAAATCTTGTGAAATTGCTACTGAAATGTAGCTTGATTTGATTTCAGAATTTTGAACAGAAATCTTGCGAAATTGCTATTGAAATGTAGCTTGTTTTGATTTCAGGATTTTATACAAATAATCCTGCTTTGATACCATAAAGAAGTTTTACACAACTTCTTTTATTTTCATTTGAACAGAAAGAGAAAAATGAAGAGAGAATTTTGTAGAGAGAGAAAGAATGAGAAATTTTTATTATTGAATGAATTCAATACAGCAACTAAGTTGTTTATATACTACAACTTATTGTGTTGTCTTAACCAATTACAAAGCTTACACAAAGATTTAACCAATTAGAACAAAGTTGACTTGGATTACAATACTAACATAATTCTAACAACTTAGCTAACTGAATAAGCTGACATGGCAATAAGATGTTGCATTTGATCCAAGTCCTGATGGGGGGAGGGGTCCATTTGTTGCACTCTGCTCCTATAATTAAGCCACCGTTTTTCTCAAGTGATACCACACAAAAGGCATAAAGCTCTTCACAAAACTAGGCCACATTCCAATATCCTTGAAGGCTTGAACCTTGGGCAACATTCATTCCTAATAGGTTCTCATTCTGTCTATTCAATCTTCATAGTAGATAGTTGAGATAGAGATTGTGTAATTTACAGAAAATTTGGGAGACACTAACCCCCCATGTTTTCTCCCCATTTAGAGGGTTTCGACGTACAAAATCTGTTCGATTTGCTCACCTTTCGTTGTTAATTTCATTCATTTTGTCAGTTCCTTCCATTTCTAAGGTTAGTTTACTTTGCAATTTACTATCATACCCTCACTTGTACATAATTTGGTTAAAACAGATTTTACGTAGCACATCAGTAGTAATATTATAAACAGTAGTAATATTAAAATTACCAACAAAGGTAAAAAAGCATTAACCGCACA
>CANSNZ010000653.1:0-12500 GCA_947646795.1 Beta lomatogona
AAATTCCCCACTCATGAATATACACACAAAAAAGAAACACACAAAGCAACGAAATAATGAATAGAAAATTAAAATAAGACTTTTGGCTTTTGCTGGATGACACCTGCGCATGGTGTTGCACTTAAGAGACTGCCACCATCTTCTAATCTTCCAGAAGAGATATGTGCATCTATGCTTGATTTTCTATTTTTTTTTTTAAATCCTGATTGATTTAATTCGAGAACCTCAACAAATGAGTGTGTCAAACTCAGACTCACCTTGAGTTGATCTGTCAAGTTAAGAGTTTTCACTAAATTTGGTTTATTAAATTTTGACTAAGTGATTCAGTTTCTTGTGAGATGAGATAATGAAAGAGTGAGAGTTGGGACTTGGGAGAGCAGAGCAATGCAATATGCATAGCAAGCCAGCGAAGCACAAAATTTTATTATCTTTTTACTTTTCCCGGGTTACCGGGTACAAACTAAAATAACTGACCCGCTTTTTACACATTTTTCCGGGTCGGGTACCCGGCCCATTAAAATTGAAAATTTTAGAAAATTACCCGGTTTTTTTATTGCGGGTCAGCCGGTCAATGGGCCGGGTCAACCGGGTCGGGTTTTTTTAACACCCCTTTGGTAGATGGAAATAGATAATATACACATTATACGCAGTAAATATAGCATTTTTTTCATAAGAATGTGAAAAGATATTTAGTACTAACCGAATATCCTGAGGAAGGATAGAACGATTCTGCTTCTGGTATGGAATCATCATACTGGCCGCGAAATGTGTCCGCAAATGAGAAAAGCTGCATAAAAAGAATTTGTTCCTCAAGTTTAACAATGTCCATCTTATTGCGCGTGTGTAATTTTATATCCATTTTGTAGGAATTAAGGTACAAATAAAAGTTTTGGTGACCTTTTCTCAAAGAGGGGCCTAAACTAATTTTTTCTAAATAGCGTGTAATACTTCTGTGCAATATATAACTTTTGTACCTCTTTAGCATGTCGCAAGAGAAGCGTAGAGTAGGAAGAGTTGAATGGCTGAAAGGCTAAGGAAGCAGCAGCCAAAGCAGCGGCAGTTTCGCCTGCAACATCAGAACCTGGATGCCCGGAATCAACCTTAAAAGCTGTTCGTGGTGTCGTCATGTCTTCAGCACGCTGCCAGCAGCTATGATCAGCTTCCCCATCTCCGACCTGAACATATATAATAGCGAATCATCACATCTGAATCCACATCTGTTAGGCTCTGTTCTCCTCAGCTTATTAATATAAGTTTCATAACAGTAACTTTAGTACTCCAATGGTATAAGCTAAGTAAAAATCACTAGTTATAAAAAAGTAAAAATACATAGTGATATTTAGAATTTACTTTGCCACAAAATTTCTTAATGGAAACAGAGTTTGATAGTCATCCCAATAAAGGACCAAATATACCCATGCTAGTTACATTGTCTAATATGATGTCATTATTAATTTCAAATTACTTAATATTACTACTTTTAGTGGATGTCATCTAGCTTAGTTGGTAAAGTCTTGTAACCAAGACCTGGTATCGAATCTCGTCTACATCAGTACACTTAGTCACTCATTTCCACCAAAAAAAAATATTACTACTTTTAGGCGTTCACACTTATAATAAGCGCTAAACTGTAACATTTTCCATTAAAAATGAGCTTAAAATTACCTGAACCCAAAGAGCATTATGCTCACAATGTGCCTTGAGAAAGTAATCAGTTCCCCATTGAATGGCTTGAAGGGTATATTCCATCTGGTTAGCAGCTAAAAGATCTGCCTTGAAATCAACAGCTGCCCATGAGATCAACGTCACACTGAATGCCATTGGAAGCCCAAACTTCACGTTGTCTCCCGCATCATAGTATCCTCCCTCTAAGTCCGCCTGTATGACCATTTTCATGATATCAGCATTCATATGAGAAATCCTTAACTTGAACCAAGAATTAAATAAAAACATGAAGTAAAGTTTGTAATACAACGTAACCTCCCTTTATAGCAATAGTTGTTATATACTTCTATATGTTGTACTAGTTGTTACTTGTTAGTTGTTAAATGTTGTTTTAAGTTGGTAACATTAGTCGTAGGATTAGTAAAAAACAAAGAAGGATTATATTTACATTCTAAACCTAAAGCTACCCCCGGCCCAAAGGCTTACTTGTGTTCTTAAAGCTGATCTTGTAAAAGAATAGCTACCTCGCTCATGATGCCACTTCACCTAACACGACTATTCTTTAGAGTTATGACTTACTTTAAACTAAGTATTTTTTAATAAATATTTTCAGAATAGGCATAGTATAGTCAATAGTGTGGTATTGTTGTGTTTTCCAACACATTTCAACATATTGTATTATATCTTTTTACAAGTGTATCCTATCTTATTGCCTGATTTGGTTATTTTGTTTTTTAAAAGTTTGTGACCTGTGAGTATGTTTTCCTTGAATTTGACGCATCAATGTATATTGAAGACTTTTGGTGAAGAGATATTTTTGTGTCATAATTTTGCGAACTATCCGGTCTTATTTAATTTACACATTTTACTTTTCACCATAATCAATGAAAAAAGTAAAATATGTTAGAGATGGAGGAAAAAAAGTATGGAAGAAGGGAAGAAAAAGTATGTGAGAGAAGAAGTAACCATAAAGTACATAGCACGGGGTTTGACTGGATAAAAGGTAAGGGGAACCACGTCTAAAAATGGCATCAAAATATGTAGATTAAAAAGAAAAGTGTGTAAATTAAAGAAAATTGGGGGAGTACATTTCACAGCAAAACGGTGTCGAAAGGATGTTAGATGCTTGTACTGTATATAATTGCTTAATTCACCTTATAGAACATTTTTTTTAAATGTAAGGAGAATTCCCTTGTAAGGAGGGGAATTGGGGATCCTTCTTGCAAGGGGTGGAACGAGAGTCATACAACCATTAAGCCAACCTTAATCCTTATTCACCTTATAGAACATGCACATAAGCTTTGCATTGGATATATCTGATACATATCATAACTTTCCACAATAATGTTTATTAACCCCTTTTTGTCTTGCCTAATGTCATTGTTAACTATCCAACCATTAACAAAAAAAAAATTCATCAAAAGTTTCACACCTAAATATATATGTATTCATACCAAACTCCAAAGACACAATTTTCGCAATTTTTTTTCTTTAAATCGGTAGTTGAAGTCCCTTGCAAGGAGGATATAAATTTGAGATCCCTCTTATAAGGGGTGAGACTCAATCCCGGGTCCTTTAGGAATTAGGATCGAAGATGATGCCAATACTACTACTAGGCCATCACTTGCATAATGATTTAGGACATTATTCAAAACAAATTCTATACCATGATATCTTATACTTGCATGGGTTGAAACGTAATATCTGATGTACCTGTTCTGAAAACCCATCTTTGAGACCGGAATCTGCACGCCACTTAACTCGTTGATTCCAGGGGAGTCTACCAGATCTCTGAGCTTCAAAAAACAGCAAGCACTTGTCGAGCGCGTCGCCGTAATCAAAGGTGCTCGGCGTCGCAGCAACTACGCTAGGAGTTGAAGAGAGCAAATCATATAGTTGTAAAGTCACCAGCAGAAGGCTACACAAGCGAAGGAGGCCCATGATAATAAGAACTTAGCTTATTAGACCCTTAACAATTCTTTGTAGATTATTTTGCGTAAAACTGTTTTTTTTGGCAACAATGCATGTTTTATAACTATGTTAATTCTCAGCAAAGTAGAAATGAAGAAGAATTATATACTACTTAGGTAGAAACAGTCCAGAAAATGACACATTATTTCAGGTAATGTCTATTTTACACCAAGTTGGTAGCCTCCACGTTCTGGTGAATTAAACTTAGAGCTGCGCACGTTTGCTGGTACTATTGTAAAGGTCAAATGACGCTAAATTTGTCAAATATTATATATTCACTCTGTCACTATGTCACTTATATCCGGAGACGACGATCGGGCGGTTTGAAAGATAGGGACATATAGGGTATGGTGTACCTAATTACCTTGCTTTAGGATCGGGTTCAGTTCGAGTGAATCATATCTATTCGATTTATGGTGTAGTTTGGATCAATTCAGTGCAAACCGGTCTGGTCAATTTCAAGTCGGATCTATTTTGATGTCAGGTCGGATTGGGTTGGGTATATTAGTGTATATGATGATTGCATAAGTGTTGTGCATCTCTATATATGTTATAATATACTTCCTCGGATTTTTATAAATTGGGACATAATGTCATTTGGAGTGTTCTTTTTAATAATATAGAATATTTTAATTATATTTATCTTATATTTTAACTGTATTGGTTTTCTTCTTCCAATATTGTTTTTTCTACCATCATCTGAAATGATGCTCTAAGCTGGTCTTATATTCGAGGCCAGACCTAGTTTATTTCTCCTTACGAAAAACAAAATGAACTGAAGAGGTAATTCAAACCACTTCTATTTTGGATTGTAAACAATAGTCCGAAGATAAAGTTATAGGGAAAATTACTTCTTTAATCTCATGACATTAAAGTACAAAATTCGACTATGAAAAGCTAGATTTTTTCCTCAAATAATGCTAGTTTAAAAACAAATTCTCAATTTAGGCCAAGTCTAAAAGTATTTCCATCACTACCGTCCATGTATGATATTTGTAGAAAATAATTTTTTTTAAAAAAATCAGAGAAAATCCGCTAATGCCATTAACGGTTCACTAGATACCACTAATGGGACTAGCTATAATACCCCTCATGATTGCTTTAAAGGGATTTAGCAGGCTACTCATTCCAACAAGATGCATCTTTCTTTTAGGAAGCTTAATTCCTTAGTTACTCCACAGTTAAGCATGTTTGGCTAGGAGTAGTCTAGGGATAGGTAACCTCCTGGAAAGTTTCTCGGGGTGCACATGAGTGAGGACAAAATGCGTCGGAAGAACTTGTGTTGGTTATTTAGGACAGTTGTTGGCCCTAGATGCGCATTGGTGACGATAAACTCGACTCCTCATGTAATACCTCTTATGATTATTTTAAAGGGATTTAGCAGGCTACTCATTCCAACAAGATGCATCTTTTTTTTAGGAAGCTTAATTCCTTAATTACTCCGATCCGATCCACAATTAAGCTTGTTTGGCTGGGAGTAGTCTAGGGATGGGTGACCTCTTGGGAAGTTTTTCGGGGTGCACATGAGTGAGGACAAAATATGCGTCGGAAGAACTTGTGTTGGTTATTGAGGACAGTTGTTGGCCATGGATGCGCATTGATGACGATAAACTTGACTCCGGATGGGTCGGGTGTTACACTAGCGGTTTGTTCACCCAAGTCTTATTAATTACCCTGCTCCCTCTCTCTCTTTACACTTTCCCAATAAACAAAATAACAGTACTCCTCTCTCTCTCTCTCTTTCTTTCTCTCTCTCTCTCTCTCTCTAAACCTCCATCGCGACCACCGTACCCATTTACATCCTCCGTTGCGGTCACCCATCCACAGCCTCCTCCGCCATATGTCGCTACAACACCATGCGATGCCGACCACCCTTCAACAATCTCCTTTCGATTTTCTCTCTTTCACACAATTTCTCCTCCTTCTACATTCGATTTTACCCACATGCAACTTCAATTCGTCGCACCAAAGGTGATTCTCAAATCAGCCGTCGTGATTTCCTCACCCATCTACAGAAGTGATCGAGGTGCCCAAGATTTATAATTTTACTTTAATTAACAAAAGCACCCATTTGATTTGTTGAAAAACTGGGTAATCTTGTTGTTTTTTTTGTTTTTTATGCTTATTCATTGGAAATCTACACTAATAAATTAAAAGGCGATCCTAAACAAGGAACTGTGCCACGTGGCGCTATCACTTAAAGTGTTTACTTCATGTACCACATATAATAAAAATTTAGAAAATGCATGGTATAAGATTTAATCCCACGACGTCAAGTCAGTATTTTAAAGTCTTAACCACTAAACCAAGTAGTATTTGGTGCTATAATATATAATAAACTATTGACAAATAAAAATTATAATTATCCGGGGCATAGCCGCCCTGGCCTAAAAACTTGTTCCTTTATTCAATAGAAGCAAAATCACACATTTATTAATTTGTTGGACAATTATGTGTTTGGATTAGAGAAAAAAGGGTAAAAAGTATATGATTTTGCTACTATCAATCTATTAGATGTATTATTATCTTTGTTGGGCTTAAATTTCTGTTCACAATCGGTTATTTTTCTAGGAAGCTTGTGTCCTTTAATTCTATTTTCAGTTGGGGTTTCATAATTGTCTTCTTCTATTTTTTTTTTCTTCTTGGTACACAACCGCTACTGTGAGTAGCGGTGTAGTTGAGTCAACCGCTATTGGTAGTAGCGGTTTATTGAAAAAATTTCAACCGCTATTCGGCTTAGCGGTTTCATGCTAAGGCAATTAAAAGTATTATTTTTGCACCATCCTATCTTACGTGAACGACTGAAGGTAATGCTGGAAATTCATTTAGTTCAGTCGTTCTGGAAATTCATTTAGACTTGACGTAGATTGGAAATTTATTTTTTAAACTAGCATAATTATTTGGGGGGGAAATTTCTAAAAGCTATATATTCCAAATATTAAAGTAATATGGTTGAACCCTTGAAAAAGTTTATTTTAGAAGATTTATGAAGGATCTTCAGTTTGCAACTATATATATATATATATATATATATATATATATATATATATATATATATATATATATATATATATATATCAAAAATATGTCGTGTTGCCACATGTACTCTCCCTTCCCCCATACAATCAGATGAGACATTAAACAATAAAAATGTGCGTTTCAAGACTCAAACCCATGACGTTTCATTTGATATACTAATGCACAAACTAACTTTTCTACAATCTCATGTTGGTCTTTATGAGGAAAAAAATCATTTAAAGACAAGATAATATTTCTATTTTAAAACAATTAAATACAAATGTACATATTAATACTTACTAAGCTAATGCTAATAATAGCGTCTTCTACCTCTAAGTACTCTTTAATTAAAATAAAAAACTCTTCAAATTTTTATAACCCCTGTAGTTAACACTACTACACCATTGAATTACATCAGTTATGTTCTTACACATTAACCTAAATCTCAAAAACAATATTTTATTACATTCTTTTAGTAATCTACGTGATATATATACATTCTTTTAATTCTTTTAATTACGATGGTTATATAACCTATTGAACAGTATGTACTCTATTGAATTCTAAAGAATTTTAATACAATGTGATATATAAAGAATCACGTAATACAATGGTTATACAATGAATTTTAAAGAATTTTAATACAATGTGATATATATATATATATATATATATATATATATATATATATATAGAACAGTATGTACTCTATTGAAGTCGAGGGTTATATTGATGAATAATTCGTATTATAATTTACTATGTAGAAAATTTTAAAGGAACTGAAAGATCATTTCCTGAGCGCAATAAATACCTACAACTCTTTTTTTCCACTTCTCTCAAGTTTTTGATTTAAGACTTCAAATGCACATTAATAAATAATTCGAGGCGTGTCTCCCGGGATAAGAACTAGTTAATCCCTGAAAAAGCACATCAAGGGAAAGCTATTAAACAGATGATAACTCTATTGCACCTAAATAAACTTAAATGGAGGGAAGCCTCATCTTGACCTAAAAATATATTGCTACTAGAAAGTAGAAGTATTTGGATGTTGGAACACTATATATCAAAATGACTAAACTATAAAAGTAACATCTCTTACGATGGAGAGGTGGTTGCTCGGTGAAGTACCACCTTGAATTTCAGGGCTTTGCCTAGAGTTGGAATCCTCATCCCAACAATATGTTGGGGAATCCTCTTGTGGTGGCAGTGAGCCTCCAACCTGTTGTCTTTTGGCTCTTTAGCCTTGTACCCAACCTTTGAACTGGTGTGTCCTGCAGACTACTAGCCTAGCAGGAATTGGTCTTTGGGCTAATTATCTCTCCTAATAATAAAAAAAAAAGTAGCATCTCTTATTGTTAAAACAGAAGCAGCTGACAAGCAAAGAACAACATCAAGATTTAACGTGGTTCAGCAACAATATATTTCCTCCATTCTTTTTCTATTGCAACAATGAGATTTTCACACTATTCACTCACCACCCTTTCACTATCTCTTGTGATTTTTACGCAACGAAAATATGGTCATGTGGGATCTTGTTAGATTCGTCTTGATTTATACTTTCAAAATATCAAATTTGTATAATTTTTACTAAAAAGTAATTAAAGATATTAATAGTTAAAGTTGTGCATTGGCAAGAGTGAAAACTCTATTGTTGTAATAGAAAAAGAAAGGAGGTAGTATTAGTTACGTCCACCAAAGGGGGGAGAAGCTAATTTATTATCTTTGAGGAGAGAGAGCACATATCACAGAATATTGAGGTAGAAAGTAATTAGAGCCTCTAATTTAGAGGGTTTATTTAATGCATCATATATCCATGTTGACTAGATACACTTGTCGATGCATATCTTTGACTATCAATATCTTCAAATATATATTACTAAAAATTATAAGGAAATGTTATTTTGAAAAAATACATTGAGAAATACATACCCATCAACAATTAAAATTATGTCATTAATCTTCATAAATAAGTAAAAGAAAGTCAAATTTGATATCGAAATAGTGTTAAAAGTTAATATGATGCTTCTACTAAGTACTAAAAGTATCATTCTTATAACAAATAGACTAGGCGACAAAAGGGTCCTAAAACAAGAAACGGGTAAGTAAACCGCATGCACCGTAAAATGTAAATTGAGCAGCAAACTATCATTCCTCTAGCAGAAGATATTGAAGGGCCTTGACCATGGCCATCGTGATTAGTAATCAACATTGAAGGGGAAAATTGAGCAGCAAAACAAGAGTTAACTTACTGTTCTAGCTGGTAGGACTCTAGTCTCTACACTACAAACTGAAATCCAAATGGTGCTTGTACAAACTCTAGAATTTAAACTCAAATTCAGATGGCGCTTGTACAAACTGAAATCCCCGTGTAAATAATTAAACGGATCGGACCTGACGAGTAGGAGTCTACAAACTGCATCAATTCGTGATCAAAATTACCAATTTATAACATTTAATCCAACATTATTATTGTTGAACCAATGAAAGATAGATGTCTCTAGTCCTTGACAGAGTTACAAGATTCTTAGCCAATCATAGGAATTTGCCACCTTATGTAAACTTTTTACTCCCTCTGTCCCAATATATAGTGTTTGTATTTCATTTTCAGTGTCCCAAATGTTATTGTTTCCCTTCTTTCTATTTTTATAATAGTACTTTATTCTTATTTTATGTCGATTTTTACGGGGAAAGTTGTAGCTACTGATGAGTGATAAGTAATATGAATAAAATGATTGTTAAGTTTATTGAAAAGATTTACATCCTATTTATAGTACAACCATGATATCTAAAAGATATACAAGAATAATAAAGATATCCTAGGATTGCAATCCTATCATATAATATCAAATATATATCACAACCATAAATAAATACTTGGAGATAATACATGATTATCTCTATAATGCCCCCCAAGATGGACGACCTGAGGAAAGACCAATCTTGAAAAATGGTAACCAATGACGAACTCGAACTAGGAAATAAATGGATGATTATTTATTTAATTTTTTTGTAGGAAAGCAATAACATACGCTAGATAGTAAGATAGTAAGATAGAAGGTTATGATAGATTTTGAATTTTTTTTTGTTTTAAATGAAATATTGTGATAATGATGGAAAGAAATAAGAGGAAAGTGATAAGAAGGGTGGATTTTTTTTTTTAGGGGAAAATAGCAAAGTTATATTACTCCAGGGGACAAAACGTCCATCAAAACATAAGGAAGCAACATCTGGGGACGGTGATTCTCCCAAGTTTGTTCGACTCCAAAAGGAACAATCCTAACAAGATGGTGAGCTACAGAATTACCATCCCGCTTCACATGAGAAAAACTAATCAAAGAAAAATTAGAACAAAGTTCAATTACATCACCTAAAATTGCATCCAAATCCGAAAAAAATATAGCAGACGATGATAAACGAGATATAATGACTTGTGAGTCGGACTCGATGATTATATCCTCCAATCCATGATTTTTTGCCCAACGGATAGCCATGAGAATTGCCTTGCATTCTACCACGTCGGGAGGCCACCAAGCGCTCACGCGTCAGACTGCCGGGAGAGGTTGTCTTTGAGGGATGAAAGTGGGTTGATCTTGTTGCTTTTCTTGCTCGTTTAAGGGCTCAAATACATTTGTTTTGGTGTTGAAGTAATTGTTGTTAGTGTTGGGAGTGGTGATGGTGTCGTTGTTTCAAGATACAGCTAAAGAAGTGATATCTCTAACATAGCTTTGAAAAGAGAAAAGAAGGGTTGTAAGGAGGACGAAGAAGCACACAAATTTGAGGGAGGAAGCCATGTGTGGTAGAGGCTCAATTGGGGAGGAAGTTTATGGGATGAGAATAGGGCTTAGTGGCGATTTATTTGATGGCGGAGGTGGCGTTGTTGGTTGTAGTGGTGGATTTCCTGGAGAGGGTTCAAGAAATATGGTGTTAGAATTTGATGAAGTGAACACAAATTTTAGATCTGCAAGATAGAAGGTCAAACGATGTGAACAGAATAATATCTATTGATTTTTGTATTTGGGTTACAATCTCTATATTAGTTTTGAATCTCTTATTCAATCTCCACATGTACTTGAACTTTGCAATTCACGAGCAGTTTTGATCTTCTTGTTCTTGAATAAGGGCCTTCAGGCTTGATCTTATCCAAGGATGTTGATGAAGAATAGAATGGCACGTCAGTTTTGTATGCTTGTTGTTATTGTTCTACTAGAAGGATTTGATGTTAATTTGTTGTTGTTCACGAACATATATGATCTTCTTGAATATGGCCTTCGGGTTTGATCTCGTCCAAGGCTGATCTTATTTCCTTCTTCTGGGAGATAATTTGATCTAACTTGACTGGCAGAGAGAGCACTTGAGAGGTTTAAGTTTTGCCTTCTGTTTTTCTCTTTTTTGGCTTTGGAGTCTGATTTCTTCTCCTCCTTGAAATTTGAGTAGAGAGCTCTATTTATAGAGCTTTCCTTGACCTAGGGTTTTCAAGTATCCTGCCACTTGGGCCTTATGGACATAAACACTTTTAATAGTCCACGTTTCATTTAATGGGACATCCGGACATTGACCCAATAATAAATGATCTAATTAAAATAGGCTACTTTTAATAACAAGCCCAAATTAATTAATTTTGATGACCATTTATTAACAAAAGTCAACATTTAACTTTAATGGGTCAAACAATAATAATTATGTAGCATTTAACAAAATTTTCATGCCTACAAATGAATAAGAAGAAGTAGAAGGAAAGATGAAGACAAAGGTTATGGTGAGGAGAAGGAGAGGATAGATAAAACTCGTCTTCATCGTCAGCATGGTTTGACGATTGCTATTGAAGGTTTTAGAGAGAGTTTTAAGGAAAGAGAGTGTTTGTTGTTGCCAAGGTTTGAGGTGGTGTAGAGAAAGAGAGAGTGAAAGATAGCTTTAATTGGCAATTTACGGGGTTTCAAATAAAAATTGGATGGCTTGTTTGGTAGTGTACTAGTGTGAGGTTTACTACCACCATAGATGAAGGGTTCTCCAATAAAAGTTTAGGCAGATGTAAAAGTTTGTTGTTATCACCAAAAAAAATTCCACGTCGGTAGAAATATGATGATAGGTTTTTCATAATTTTAATTAGACAATCATTTTTTATTTTTTATTTTTAGGAGGATGATGGTTCGTATGGGAGTGATATTATCACTACCGCCATTGAAAAAGGGAGAATAGGGGAGAGGAAGCGTGGTTACGAATCGAAGCTCTTGATGCCATGATAAGTTTAGGAGAAGAGATAATATGAGTAAAATGATTGTTAAGTTTATTGGCAAGGTTTACATCCTATTTGTAATACAACCATGATATCTAAAAGATATACAAGAATAATAAAGATTATATAAGATATCCTAGGATTACAATCCTATCATATAATATCAAATATATATCACAACCATAAATACAAATATTTGGAGATAATACATGATTATCTCTAATAATAAGTGCCTATTTTACATACATTTTACCCTCTTTTACTACTTGTTTTGGGTTCAAATTGTACTAACTTTATGAGTTTTTATTGTTTATTAGTAGAAAGTATAATTTGCTAGGGAGTGGGTATTTATTATAAAATTGGGACATTACATATTATTTCCTACTTTTATTTATCTAATTACATTGTTAAAAAACTATAATTCTTGTTGCTTTTTTTTTTTGGGCCCCTTCTGGGGACCCCATGGTAAGATGAAGGGCCCTGTCGGACCGGGACCTCTCGCGAGTTAACCCGACCTGGGTTTCTTTGGCGAACACTTTGAGAGTGGGGGGGGATGGTAAGAGGAAACCCTCTCCCAAAGTGCCCATAGTGGGAATCGAACCCCCAACCTTGA
>CANSNZ010000653.1:15000-115563 GCA_947646795.1 Beta lomatogona
GGTTGGGCGGGGATGGGGATTAAATCCTATCAGCAATGGGTGGTAGAGCGGGTGTGGATTTTATGCTATACCCACCCCCACCCTCGCCTGCCCCGCATATTTATTATTAAAATCGTATTTATATACTTATATTATTGATAATTTTATCTTGCAAAAACATAAATTTGTGAGTACAACGCTGGTACGAAGCGGGTGAGGGTACTCATGCTGGTGGTGGGGCGGGGATAAAGTGGGTACAAAGCGGGTGCGGGTATCCATGCGGGTGGTAGGGCCGGGGATGGGTCTAGAGTTTTCCCCCCGCAATGGGTGGTAAGGTGTGGAGGGACCATCCTCCGCGTCCGCCCCATCCAATCTCATCCCTACCTAAGACAAAATATCACCCTATAGCTAAGTAACCCGACTCCTCTTCCAAAAAAAAAAAAGGGTTAGACTCTCTTAACAAGACTATGGTTGGTATTAAAGGGAACAATCTCATAGGACAAGGAAGAGGCTTAGCAAAGTAAGTAGGATTTCATCTCCAGCCATTATTACGACGATTTTCATGTCGTTTTCGCCTCCGGAGGTCGATAACGACGCCGTTTTCCAGCTTCCATTGTTACTGTTGTTACCATTTGAGGAAGAAGATTTTCTGAAAGAACAAGCTAAGAGAAGTAAAGCAATAGAAATAAGACATAGCATAAGTGCTAGTCCACCAACGGGATATGGTATTGATGCGTGTGTGAGCATCAAAATTGTGACAATCCTAGTTCTGTTAGGATTCCTAAGTAGTGTCCTAGTTCTTTTAGGAAACTAAGTGTTTTATTTGCTTAATAACTCTTTATTTTAGGTGTTTGCATGATAAAGGGATCCTATTATGTTTAGGAGTCTAATGCCCTTGATCATGGAGTCTTATTAGAATTCTACTTGCATTAGGAGTAGATAGGCGTGTGTTTTAATTAAGTGGTTTCTTGTTTTAGTTTGCTTAGGAGTCTTTTTATTCTATCTAGTTTAGGCGTGTAGCTATTTATTACACACGTTCTTAATTAATAAAGTACAGTTGTGTTTTGCGTAAAGAAATTCGAGTGCTTGTTTGCATTGAATGTTACATAAACACTTTCTTCACCTAAATAAGCAAATGGAGTATATATGTGCTAACGCCACAATCATGAATAGAGTGGTAAGAAGGATTAAGATGGTATAAAGATAAGGTTTCTTATCTTCCAAGTTGGAAATTAGACTAGGAGTAGGATTGGTACTATTATGAAAGAATGAGAAGCAACAAACAGCAAGAGGGTTTTTAGTCCTAGCATTACTCATTGTGAATTGAATAATTAGAGCCACACATATTACAAACCACCCAAACGCTAAACCAAGGGACCACTTTCTTAATGTTTTGGAATTAGTGCTTACAAAATCCTTAACACCTTTTTTAATCATTCCCAACATTTAGCAAGTTGTGTCGGTCAACATACAAATCCAATCATAATTGGAGCACACTTATCATGAAAAAAAATAATAAAATGCATTAGTGTGGGGAACATAACATCTAAAACGCATTTAATGATACAAAATAAATTAATCCAAAAAGAAATGGAATACGCAAAAAGAAATAAGGTAACCCAAAAGTTTCAACATTAGGTCTAAAAAAATCAGATAACTCTATACAAGTAAAGGATTAAAAAAATATGAAGAAATCTCACGTATAAAGCACACAATGCCATGGACTGAAGACCAAAGACTATTATACTTTATTATTATTATTATTTATAAGTGTCGTTCTATACTTAATTATTTTAAACCTCAATAGATTTATGGACCGAATACATAAAATTTTACAATGACATTTCAAAATATGGCATACAATTATCATTATTAAGTATGTATTATTATTACTACAATGATATTTCAAAAATATGTCATGTCTATAATTTATTATTATTATTATTATTATTATTATTATTATTATTATTATTATTATTACTATTATTATTATTATTATTATTATTATTATTATTATTATTATCATTATTATTATTATCATTACTATTATTATTATTATTATTATTATTATTATTATTATTATTATTATTATTATTACTATTATTATTATTATTATTATTTTGAAATATTTTAAAATATGAATAATAGTAGACATGACATAATTTTGGAATGTCATTGTAGTAATAATAATACGTATTTAATAATGATCATTGTATGTCATATTTTGAAATGTCATTGTTAAATTTTGTGTCTTCGGTCCAAAAATCTATTGAAGTTTAATATGAAGCATTGGAATTGAAGGTTGTCACATGTTCAATTAATTTCATAAAAAACAATAACCGAATTATATGCAATGACTTAAGGCATCACCTTGGACAACAACTAGTTTAATGATATAAAATAAACTGATCCAAAAATAAACTTAACTAATGATAATTTAATGCAAATAGTGAAATAGGTAAAAAAAATAAAGCAATGCCAAAGTTACAACTTTAGGTTCATACACGTAAAACAGATAACTATATTATTAACTACTAAGACAACTACAGAATTACGAAAGAAAAAAAAAAAAGAGTTGAAAGATTTCTCACGTACAAAGTGGCGAATGAAGTTAAACTTCCGTGCCCTCGTCACCGCTTGTCTGATAACCAAAAGTTGTTCACTACTTTTAACCGCATTTTCAACACTATCACCAATTAGCTCAATTTAATGCTGATATGGCTCTTCACTTCTGTGGAGATGTGGCTCTTGCCTTTCGTGCTCTTGCCTCTTGTTCTACTGTTGGATATGACTCGTTGCTCGAGCATTGAAAAGACGGTGAAGCGTGCAGTAGCGCGAGCGGGAAGTCCATGGGCCCGGGCGGGAGTTAGTAGCCCGGTCGAACGGTGATCGGGCGCTCGTGGTCACGTCTTGGCAGAAGGGAGGCAGAAGTTTGGGAACAACCTACCCGGGGGGAGCAGCTCATTTGCCTACGCAGGCGGCTTCGCTCAGGTGGGCGGTTTGTTGGCGCTTGGTTTATGTGGGGTTGAGTTTAATTTCAACCGTTTGATTGGTTTGTAACCTAGGCATATTTATAGGTCTCTTTTCAGATTTTGTGTGCATCTATCTAAAAAAAGAGAGAAAACTACAGAGTTTGAAGTTCATCTTCTTTGGACACTCTTGTGCTTGGTGAGAGAAAATTAGTGAGAGATTTGTATAATCCTCTTGTAAATCCTAATGCTTATTCAATAATATTTATTCTCCTTGATTGGGTAGGTTTTATAGTCTTTAAGCAATTGCTTGAAAGATTTTTCCCACCTCCCAAACCTTGTGTCGTCTTGTGTTCAAGTTTTGTCATTTGTGTGCTTAAATTCTTCCTATTTGTTCTTCATTATCTACTAATTGCTCTAACACCTACTTCTCTCACTCTCACGGTTGATAAAATCTTAATATATGGTTCCACTTAGCATTCTCAAACTTTCTCACAGAATCCCTCAAATCATCAGACTATGTTGCACATGACACCATTTTGCATGTATTTTCATACTGAACTACACGAAGAAGAGAGTTTTCCATCCATCTTCTTTTTTACAAAGCAACCTTAGAGCTAGACTTTCCACGGCCTCTCTAATTTCATACCTACCCTTACTAAATAGTACGAGATTTTATAACTTGACAAGTATTCGTTCGGGTATGGGGTGTAAGTGAGGGGTTGGTAATAGAAATACAAACCCAAATTTAATAAAAAAACCGACACAAACTGCAACAATATCGCGGGTATGGGTCGGGTAACACTGAATGATACCTAGCAAGATATACAATCCAGCCGACACGACACTATTATATAATGTCGTGTCCGACTTAGGTTGGAAAATACTTGGACTAAAAAGACCCAAATCATCATGGCTAAAGCTGAAATCATTATAAGGGAGGATAAAAAGCACGAGTGACACAAGAAAGAAAAGAGTGATCGAGAGAGGTATTTGCGTTTCCACCAACACTTTCCACATAAATATTTTCTTCACATAAATAAGCAAATGGAGTATATATCAGGAATAGAGTGATAAGAAAATACTTAACACATTTAACACCTTTTTTAGTCATTCTCAACCTTTAGCAAGTTATGTCGCCCAACATATAAATCCAATAATAATTGGAGCACACTAATCATGCAAAAAATAATAAAATGCATTAGTGCAGGGAACATACCCCTAAAACGCATTTAATGATACAAAAAAAAATTAATTCAAAAAAAATCCTAACTAATGACAATTTAATGCAGGTAATTGAATAAGTAAAAGAAATAAGGTAACCCAAAAGTTTCAGTCCCTACAAAAAAATACAGATAACCATATTAAGACAAGTAAAGAATTTAAAAAAAAGAATATGCGGATATCTCACGTATAAAGCACGCAATGACATGGACCGAAGACCGAAGATTATTATTATTATTATTATTATTATTATTATTATTTTTATTATTATTATTATTATTATCATTATTATTATTATTATTATTATTATTATTATTATTATTATTATTATTATTATTATTATTGTCATTATTATTTATCATTTATAAGGGTCGTTCTATACTCAATTATTTTAAACATCAATATATTTATGGATCGAAGATATAAAATTTAACAATGACATTTCAAAATATGACATACAATGATGATTATTAAGTATGTATTATTATTACTAGAATGATATTTCAAAATATAATCTCGTGTCCGAATTAGGTTGGAAAAATACTTGGATTAAAAAGACCCAAATCATCATGGCTAAAGTTGAAGCAAACTATGTAATTTTTGAAATCATTAGGGTGGATAAAAAGCACGAGTGAGACAAGAAAGAAGAGAGTGACCGGGAGATGATTTGCGGTTCCACCAACAATTTCCACATAAACACTTTCTTCACCTAAATAAGCAAATGGAGTATATATGTGCTAACGCCACAATCATGAATAGAGTGGTAAGAAGGATTAAGATGGTATAAAGATAAGGTTTCTTATCTTCCAAGTTGGAAGTTAAACTAGGAGTAGGACTGGTACTATTATGAAAGAATGAGAAGCTACAAACAGCAAGAGGGTTTTTAATCCTGGCATTACTTATTGTGAATTGAATAATTAGAGCCACACATATTACAAACCACCCAAACGCTAAACCAAGGGACCACTTTCTTAATGTTTTGAAATTAGTGCTTACAAAATCCTTAACATCTTTTTTAATCATTCCCAACATTTAGCAAGTTGTGTCGGTCAACATACAAACCCAATCATAATTGGAGCACACTTATCATGAAAAAAAATAATAAAATGCATTAGTGTAGGGAACATAACATCTAAAACGCATTTAATGATACAAAATAAATTAATCCAAAAAAAATCCAAACTAATGATAATGTATTGCATGTAATGGAATACGCAAAAAGAAATAAGGTAACCCAAAAGTTTCAACATTAGGTCTCAAAAAAAAAACAAATAACTCTATACAAGTAAAGAATTAAAAAGAGGAGGAAGAAAATTTTGAGATAGAGGGAACACATGCTAACTCCCCCAAGCTTAATACAAACTCCGTCCTCGGAGTTAACAAGCAAAGAGAAAGTAGGGGTGGAGGTAAGGGGTTTGAACTCTACATTGGGAGGAGGCTTAGAACTCTCCTCTTTATCAGTGGATGTAGTAAGAAACTCAAATGTTTCTTCATGTGCCTCCTCAACGGTAGTGCTATCAGCAAGCATGGAGAACTCATTCACCTCTTCCATGTCCAAGCTCGAGGCATCGGTAATAGAAGCATAGTGCTTATCCCCGGTGTCTACCACTTTCTCAAAATCTTCCATCTCACCCTCTACTAGATTGACCCAACAAACTTTCTCTACCATGCATGGGTCGCTTAAAAGTCTTTGAGAACTCGAACACAACCCTCTCATTGGCTACCTCGACCGTGATTGTATCATTTTTGCAGTTTATCACAGCACCCAATGTCTTAAGAGCTTCCCTTCCAAGAATGAGAGGAGTCTCCGGATCTTCCTCCATATCCATTACTACAAAATCGCATGGCACAAACACATGCCCAACTTGTATTGGCACATCCTCCAACTCACCATGTGGCACTCTCACAGTTCGATCCGCCAATTGAATAGTCTTTCGCGTAGGAAGAAGAGGAAGATTTAGGTGCTTAGCTATGGATAGAGGCATCAAACTCACACTTGCTCCTAAATCGGCCAATGCTCATTTAGGCTCCAAGTCACCTATCTTCACCGGCAAGGTGAAGCTTCCGGGGTCTCTTTGCTTCTTGGGCATGGCACATGGCACTAGAGCACTTACTTGGTATGGCAAGGTGATGAGCTCATCTTGTAGTTTCCTTTTGTTGGAGAGGATTTCCTTCAAAAACTTAGCATAAGCCGGCATTTGAGACATTGCCTCAAGGAAAGGAATGTTGATTTGAAGGCCTTTTATCACATTGAGGAACTTAGAGAACTTATCACTCAATTTCCTCTCCACCAACCTGTGAGGGTATGGAACCGGTGGCACATAAGTCTTAGGTGGTGAAGATGATGGCAATGAAGCTTTATCACCAATTTGGACTTGTGGCTCTTTTTTTTCACATTCTCCCCTTTCTCACCCTCCTCAATTTCATCTTTCTCAACAACTTCAACTTTTTCTTCCTTCTCTACCTCCTCATTAGGCATCTTGGGACCCTCATAACTAGTTCCCGACCTCAAATGGATGGCTTTGGCTTGATGGAGATGGGGATTAGGAATGGGTTGGCCCGAAAGTTGATTTGTGGGAGTAGAGGGGGTTTTCTCGGCTACTTGGGCAATTTGGGTTTCAAGCATTTTGTTATGGGCTTGTAGCTCTTGAAACTTTTGCTCATGGTTTTGGAGAATTTGGTTCATGGATTGGAGTTGTTGGAGAATTTGGAGAGAGGTTGGATCGGGAGATGGAGTGGGTTCGGGATTTTGTCCGGGGAATAGAGGGTTAGAGGGAGGTTTTTGCGCATTGGCTCTTTGATGTGGAGTTTGGTAGACATTAGAACCTTGTGAGGACGAACCGCCTTGATTGTAGTTCCGGTTATACCCTTGCACATACCCTTGGTGCCGAGCTTGGTTGTACCCTTGTTGAGGTGGATTCCATCCTTGTTGAGGTTGTTTCCAACCTCCTTGTTGATTGCTTCTATATCCTTGGTTTCCTTGATAACCATCTCCTCTAGAGTTTATTGCCGCCACATGCTCCGAATTCGTACCTCCACAATAAGAAGTATCATGATTAGTACCTCCACAAATATCACAAGAAAAAGAATTTACCTGTGATGGAGTAGATGATGCAAGGCCGATCTTGGAGAGCTTCTTATCAAGTTGATCCATCTTAGCTTGAATTTGATCTATGGGATCTAATTCAAACTTGCCACTCTTCTTAGGTTGAGCACATCTTCGTCTTCCACCCCATGAATAGTTCTTAATTACTTCTTCAATTGTGGACTCAAGTTGACCTTGCGGGATCTTAGAAAGTTGACCTCCCGCTCCAGCATCAAGGTTGGCATGTGATATAGGATCAAGGCCATCATAGAAGAATCGCATGAGTAGATTCTTGGTGAACTCATGGTGAGGGCATGAACGGATCATCTCCTTAAACCGCTCCCAAGCTTCCGCAAGTGTCTCATCGTTCTCTTGCTCAAATGAGGAGATCTTCCTCCTTATGTCCGCCGTCTTCCACTCCGGAAGTACTTCTTGAGAAAAGCCATTGTGACTTTCTCCCATGTAGTGAGGGAGTTAGCGGGTAAACTCTTGAGCCATGATTTTGCTTTTCCGGTAAGAGAAGACCGGAACAAATGCATCTTGATGTAGTCCGGAGAGACGTCATTTGTGGTTATCATGGCACGAGATCTCAAGAAACCCGTCAAGATGGTCCAGAGGATCTTCATCCGACCCTCCACGGAATTGTTCCGCCTTCACCATCCGAGTGAACCGAGGGTGCATGCTGAAATTTGTAGTAGTGGTGGGGAGTCGAATACCACCTTGAAGAACATAGGAACCCGGATTTCCGAAATCCCTAAAGAGTTGTGGATTTGCTTCACCCATTTCGATTGAACTTCGCTTGTTGTACTTGAGGTGGTGAAGATGGTTCGGAACCCAAAGACAAATCTTCCAAATTTTTCCGAAGCTTTCGCAATGTACGGTCAATTTCTCGGATCTAGAGGAAAGGTGGATGAACCGTGAGCTCTTCTTCTCATGTAACAACAACAAAGCTAAGTAGAGGATTAGTAAATAACAACCACAGTCAAAAAGAAAAGGAAAATCAACTAAGCAAAGCTAAACTAAAATAAACTTCAATTAATAGCACAATCTCCCCGGCAACGGCGCCATTTTGATAAGAGGTTTTTAGTGTGTCGTTAAGTCACCAAAAACTGCTTTTCAAACAATATTTATAAATCTATCAAGCAATAACTAAGAATGTAGCAAAGGCAAGTCAAGGGTCGATCCACAGGGAAAAAGGGACTAATTAAAGTCTATAAAGTCTAGACTACCTAATTGAAGAGTATTTGGGGGTTTGAAAAGATTTGGTAACAACTATGTCTAGCTAATAACAAGAACTAGCAAATAACTTGAATTAATGAATCAGATAGGAAGACACTAGAGTTGAGGTTACTAATATGAATAAGAATGGACAATGAATGTTAATGCGATTGTGAAGTAACGGAGACGATTATGCAAGGTTTAGTTTTCCTCTAAAATACTCGAGTCCTCTCTCGAATGGTCCTCAAGAATAATCACTTAATCAATCAACTAAATCCTCTCTCGAATGGTCTTTAGTCAATTGATTAAGAGATTCGATAAATTCGGAAAACCCCTAGTAAAGGATCCCCTTAATTTCTACCCAATATCTTGGCCTAGAAATTAAGTTGATTCTTGGGGATGATAAAAGAGTTCAAAATTCGATTTCAGAACATTTGAATTCAAAGTACCAAAGCATAAATGTGATCAATATCTATCCTAAGGCCTCAAAACACCAAGATCAATGCATAAACATCATTGAATCATCACAATCATATTAACAATACATTTAAACTCTAATCCATACTTTCACCCTAACCCTAGATAGGGAACTACTCACTAATCATGGAATCTAAGCAATAAAACAGGAAATCTATAACTAATTTAGGGCTAAACATGATTAAGAGATAATTAGTCTAATTAAAATAACAATTATGAAACTATAATAAAGTTGATCTAGTAAAAGGGAAGAACAAATAATAGCAATGAAAAGAGATAATAAAAACTGAAACTTTGAAACTAATTGAAATAATATACCTTCAATGTTGTAGCAATCACAAACTATGATCTAGAATTCTCAAATCTTGATCCAAAACTAAGTGTTTTTCTCTCTAAAGTAAGCCCTAATAATCTTCTCTAAAAACTTGGAATAAAGCATAAGTCAAAAAAAGTAACCTCTATTGTTCTTAATAGCCACGAGCATTACAAATTTCTGGCGGAAAAAGGTGGTGCGGGCGCACCAAGGATACTGATTCAGGTGGCTAAACTTCGCAGGAATGGTGCGGGCGCACCAGAGTGGTGCGGGCGCACCAAAATCAGGTGTGGGCGCACCATTTCTTCTGCTCTGGTCGACACAGTTCAACTTAAAATGTGCATAACTCTTTCATTTTAGATCCAAATCAAGCTTATGACCAGTCGTTGGAAAGCTATTGAAACAAGCTTTCACCTCCAACTGGAATTTCCTTCATCCGATTTGTGGTGTGAAAGCTATGTCTATTTGAAGTTCTATGTTCAAGATTCTATTGTGCAATGTGCTCCTTCGTGCGAGCGGACATGGGGCGTGGTGCAAGCGCACCATTTCTCAACGTGTTCTCTATTTTCATTGCTTCCTTTGCCAACTCTACAACGCGTAGCCAGCTTAGTAGTTCCACCTACATTAAGAACATGGCAAAACAGGGTGAAAGCAAAAGTACTAGAAATTCATTCAAATATGAATGAAAATCTAGCAAAATGTCACTATGATGAAGAATGATCAAGTGAGTGAAACGGAAGGGGAAAGGGAGAAGAAAGATGGAAGAAAGGGGAGAAAGATGATCAAAATGAGCTAAAAGGAGTCCATAAAGTGCGTTTGAAACGCACTTATCATTCACGCAACCCAACGTGCTTCTTTATTCATTAATATCTTTAGTTGTGCACACGTAAAAAATATAAAAAAGTTATAATTTAATAGTATGCATCGAGACGAATCTAACAAGATCCCACTTGACTATGTCTTCCTTTATATAATGGCGATAAATTAGACTTAAAATTAATCAATAAATAGTGTCATTTCACCCAATGTTTCATTTAAAATAGAACGGATGAAGTACTAACCTTCATTTCTAAATGAGTACAACAATTTGACTTTTGCGCTTGCCAATATACCCTCTTAAACTTCCCCCAAAATCAAAAACTCTCCTAATTTGATTCCCCTAATTTGCCGTAATGAGTTCGAACAATAACTAACTGAATTCTTGCTCAAACTTCAGAGCCAACTGTAGGAATTTAGATGCTTAATGCGGAAAACAAGTATCACATACTCAAACATCTAACACCAAGATCTTTGCATAAATCAACATGAATCTACTAAGAGTATAGAATATACCTCTTGATGCGTGAATTCTTCTTACACCACAAGCCTTCTAGTGGATATCCTTTAGAATGTCAAACGCCGTTCTTCTAATGTTGGTCCACGAGCAGCCCTTAGATCACCACGTATGCTAGTACGGAAGAGAGGAGAACCCTCTTGCTTTTGAGGTGTATGATGGCCGAATGGGGGAAAGAGGGGAGAGCAAGGAAAATCAGATTTTTCTCTCTCAAATGATGTAATGTTACTCACACCTTTGTAACCCCCATATCATTATATAAGGTGGTTACAAAGAGGTGTTTCATAAGGCTTTATTTTGCCTAATAATGTCATACATTATGAGTCTAATAAACTCATGAGTTACAACTCATCCCACCCATCTAAAAACCGCCCAACCCATTTCACAAATGGATTTGGGTAATATCCAAGGGTTGTCACATTGTGTGACCTCATATGACCCAATATATATTAGTAGTTGGCCCAATTATACTAGCCCAACAAACCGCAATTAGCTTCTAGCAAAACGTTGCGATCACCTAATATTATTGAATATATTATCTCCATAATTTGTCCATATACATTTAGTTTGTTACACTTGATCGAGGACAAAATCCTTCACCAACAGTAGATTACATCAAGGTGTGAGATGCGAGCATGGGATTTCTGCAAGATTGAGAACAGTTAGGGCAGGAAAAGATGCTGGGCAAAAATTTTATGGGTGCCCCAAATGGCATGCAAGTATATATTTTTTTTTCTTTTATTGATAACTAGTTATTTTTTAGTGTTAATCTGGAAGAAATAAGTCATCTTGTTTTTCCTTTGTGTTGGAATTGAAGAATGGGAACTATAGGTTTTTCATTTGGGAGGATGAGGTGGGGTCTCTTCTTGAGGAGGGTGATGAGTGCAAAATATTATATATTATCATTCCATTGTTTTTTTATGTTGATACCTTGAGTAATATATTTATATGTTGATTTATATGTTTAATGCAATTTCGTAAAAAAATCAGGTAGAATTTCAACGCACAAAAGCATGAACACTTAGAGCATAATTAAATTAAATTATGCCTACAAATATACTACATCCGTTCGTTTTCTATTGTAACAATAGAGTTTTCACGCTTGTAAATGCACAACTATAACTATTAATATATTTAATTACTTTTTAGTAAAAATTATACAAATTTAATATTTTGAAAGTATAAATCGAGACGAATTTAACAAGATCCCACATGACTATATTTTTCCTTATGTAAAAATCACAAGATATAGTAAAAGAGTGGTGAGTGAATAGTGTAAAAATTTAATTGTTGCAATAGAAAAGGAACGGATAAAGTATTAGATACTCAAAGCTAAGTTTTCTTATGCAGGTCAAACAACAAGCTAGTCACATGGACTTATCATATTATTCCTCTAACTATTTGAGGAGTGACTAAGCAAGGCAAGCTTGCTTCGCTTATCAAACGTGTTGAAAGAAAAGAAAATATGTTTCCTTTGCCCCAAGACCTACAAGCTAAGGCTACAACAATCGTATGACAACAGAAGAAAAGTAGAGGAAGTTAACTCTAAAATGAGAAAAGACACAGCAGCCATAAAGAAGAAAAAAGAATAGAAGATCATCAGAGGCAATATTTTTCTTTGGCAATTATGGTCCTTTGAGATAAAATCTAATCTTTTAGGGCATCTTTAATGGTGAAAATAAAAAAAAAGATCATGTACTTAATCTTAAATGGGAAGCCTTAATGGTGAAAAAAAATAAGATTGTGTGTTGATTGGGAAAAAAATTTTGTATCCCACTAATTTCTTCTACTTGTTCTAAATTATTTCATTAACTCTTCTTTTATTGCTCTTTTATTTTAAAATTCTTATAATTATGGAGCCTAATAATCCTAATTATATAAGAAACCAACCCCAAAACCGCTCAAAAAACCAAATGCCTAGGCAACAAAATCGCTCAAATACCTCTCAAAATAACTTAAATTATCGTCAACCCTCTCAAAATCAGTCAAATTATCGTCAACCCTCTCAAATAATTATGAATCAAAGGGGTGAAAATTCTCAATATTATTCTCCTCAATATGATAACCTTTACCATGAATCTTCATCTGAAAATGCCAACCTTTCATATCATCAACTTGATCCTAATTATGGGTTTTCTCAATATCAAGAAGATTCATCTCCATATAATGATGTTGATGAGGATGGTGGTCATTACCAACAAGGTGACAATGATGTTGGTCAATACCAAGAAGGTGATGATTCTGATGATTATGATGAGTTTGTTCAGCCAAATCAATCCTTTTCGCAATTACTATCACAAAATCTATCTGAGCAACCACAACCACAACCACAACCACAACACAATGCAGAAACAAGTTGTAATGGTAAGAGGGCTTGGGATCAAGTTGAAGATGAGAATCTCATCTCAGCATTTATGAACACTTCTCTTGATAAGGTGATTGGAATGAGTCAAAAGAAAGGCGTCTTCTGGGGAAAAGTTTGGGAAGCTTTTGAGACAGGCAGAATTGCCAATCCAACAGAAATTGCTCCAAGGAATGCGGATATGGTGAAAGGTCGTTGGAGTAGACTTGCTCCACGGGTTTTAAGGTTCGCTCCATTTTATGACGAAGCTCTTGCAAGGAAAAAGAGTGGTCAAAACGATGCAGATGTTCAGAAAGAAGCTCATTTATTGCATAATAGGAAACATGGGAGATCTTATGAGAGATTGATGCATTTGAATATTATCATGATCGGATCGTAGATATCAACCGTTACATGGCGAATAGAGATGCAATTGAAGATCAACATGTGCATCAATCCTTGAAACGTGATTTGGTTGCCAATATATGGCAGAAGTTTGGCCGTAACGCCAATTAAGAGCATTTCATTATGTATTTTATGTATTTCGTTCCTAATTAAGTTTATAATTCGCTCTTGTATTTCATTATGTGTCTCGAAATTAAAAATATATTAAAAATGCTTAATTGTGTCTCATAATTTATTATTAGATCGCTAATTAATGAGCATATATAAAAACCGCTCATTACGTATGCTACGTATTAATAATAGTTAATTATGTAGATAACTTAATTATTAAAATGATAATTATAATATTAAAATTATTAATTTAATTAATTAATAATATAATTGCAATTAATAATGAATATTTCATGTCATTAAAAATTAAATAATAAAAATATTGTATAATGGTGGTTGAGTGATGAGAGAGAAAAAGTAGTTGGGTGGGCTCAAAAAGTAAGAAAGAGAGGAAAAAGTAGTTGGGATGATCTTTTTTTTGGTTCATTATTAAGAAGAAAGTAGGAAAAGATTGTGGAATGTAATTTTTTAGAGAGAGACAGTTAGAAAGAGAGTAGGATGATCTTTTTTTTCATTCACCAATAATGATGCTCTTAGATTTTTGTTGCTGAGTTGGAGAGTTAGAGAACTAAGGGTAGGAGAGAAGATTGATATAAAAAGGAGCAGCATAGGACTAGAGGACGCCAGAGGAAGAAGACGAAGCATTATATTTCATCTTTTATTCTCCATCTGATTCTGGAGTTTATCTTACTTTATGTTATTAAATTTCGTTAATTACTATATTTAATTTCAGATTTTTTGCTTTCAATTAGTTGGGTTAATTTAGTTTCAATGTCTAGCTAATTTTTCTATGTTCTAAGACTACATGTAGTCTTCTATACTTTGTCAATGAATTGAACTAATTTGTTTGGATTGATATATTTTTATTGCAATTTGATAATCTTGGTTTATCTTCATATAGTTGATTTGGCCAATTGATTATATGTTTAAGGTATTGAATTAGTAGCGGAAATGAAATTTCAATATTAGTTCATGATATTATTAAACGTCAAGTAGTATAATTGTAGGAATAGTCACACTTGGGGTGATCTCTTATATGAATTTCTTGTTCTCGTAATGGGTTTAGATTAATTGTTATAACCACAGAAGTAAGCATAAGATTAGTATAAATACACATTTATTATTAAAATCCTATTTATATACTTATATTATTAATAATTTTATCTTGCAAAAATATAAATCGGTGGGTATAACGCGGGTAATAAGCGGGTGAGGGTACCCATGCGGATGGTGGGGGCGGGGATGAAGTGAGTACGGCGGGTACGGATATCCGTACGGGTGGTGGGGGGATGGGTTTAAATATGTACCTGCTAGGTGGTGGGACGGGGATGGGGATGAGAATATTATGCGGGTGCAAGTGTGGTGGGACTGATAGATATTGTATAATTATATGTTAGTATATATTGTTTGTAATTAGTTTGTAATTACCTTAATACCCATAGCGTTAACACTTGTATATCAAGGTAATTACAAACTAATTACAAACAATATATATTAACATATAATATATTAGGGACCATCCTTCGCACCCGCTCCGTCCAATTATCATCCTACCTAAGACAAAATATCACCCAGCTAACCCGCCTCCTCATCCAAAAAAAAAAAAAAAAAAAAAGGTTACTCTCTCAACAAGACTATGGTTGGTATTAAAGGGAACAATCTCATAGGACAAGGAAGAGGCTTAGCTAAGTAAGTAGGTGTTTCATCTCCAGCCATTATTACGACGATTTTCATGTCGTTTTCGCCTCCGGAGGTCAATAACGACGCCGTTTTCCGGCTTCCATTGTTGCTGTTGTTACCATTTGAGGAAGAAGATTTTCTGAAAGAACAAGCTAAGAGAAGTAAAGCAATAGCAATAAGACATAGCATAAGTGCTAGTCCACCAAAGAGATATGGTATGGGTGTGTTCCACCGTTGGATAGTTCCATCTATCATGGTGGTTCTTGGTCTTTGAGGTTGTCATTGGCTCATTGCATTTTCCATTGTCGTTTGATCACTTTATCTCTCTAAATTTTTTTCTCTCTCTAAGATGTTTGAGTTGGTAGGGTGCTAAAATGTTAATCTCTATTACATAAGCCAAGGGGGAGCTATGGTGTCCCCCTTGGAAAAGTCCAAAATATCCCTCACATTACCTTAGCAATTAAATATATTTTGCAAATTCAAATAAAGCAGATACCATAATAAGGAAACTTTTACAAATTTAAAAAAACAATCAATCTTATACAATCGCAACACATGTCATATTCAAATACATATGAAACAAAATAAGGAAACAAATACACTGCCTATCAAGGCCTAATCAAATAAAATATATAACACAATCAATGCAAATCATAAATTAGGTTTGACAAAAAAAAAATGAAATTTACCATCAATTAACAAAGACACATTAAAAAACTATTTAGGATAATGCATTAGATAAAACTGTTATTAAAAATACAAACTTAATGCTTTTCCCTACTAGATAAAACTGTTATTAAAAATACAAACTTAAAACTGTTATTAAAAATACATTAAAAAAATAATTGTAAGTTGTTTGGCTTGACAAGTGTGCGTGGTTTTTTATGAGAATTAATAAAACTTGAAATACTAAGAGTTATGAAACAATTTTTTTTTTTGCCGATTGATTTGTCAATTACTATGTATTTAAATAGTAATTGTTAGTACATCAATTATTTTTTTATTATATAAAAAAATGTCTGCACCCTTAAACTGTCATTCAACCAATTTTTTAACGCTTGAACATCAATATTAAAACTAAAATATTGTCGCACGCATAGTGTGCACATTAGGCTAATCTCTATTATATAAGGGAAGGGGGAGCTATGGTGTCCCCAAGCAGAAATTAATTTACTACCCTCATGAATAAATAAACTACTTTGCCAAAAAAAAAAAGAAATCAAACTCAAATATAACATAAAAAAGTTAAAAAAAATATTGAACACAATTATATCTCTATTATATTAAGGAAGGGGGGAGCTATGGTGTTCCCCGATGACATTATTTTACTACCCTCATGAATAAATTAACTACTTTTCCCAAAAAAAAGAAAAAAAAAATCAAACTCAAATATAATATAGCATTAAAAATGTTAACAAAAATGTTGAAAACAATTATATAATAACTGAGCCACCATAAATGATTACAATTGTCTACAGGTATTAATGCATTCATACTAACAAATCAAATTTTGACTTATATGTAAAAAAAAAAAAAACGAGTTTCTGTCTCGAAATAAAACCAAGCACGCATCGCGTGCAAAAAATGCTAGTTACTACATAATCAAGCTGATTGGTTAAGGTTTGCTTTTAAGAAGGGTAGGTTTAGTGTTTTTTGTGAGGTTACTAAAATGTCCATATATAAGCTAAGAAGATTGGATAAAAGAGAATTCTTTCTTGGTCACTACTCATTCTATGAACTACTTAGTGTACGTAAGCAACAATACAGCATAGGAATTTCTAGGTTATATTATAATATAAGTAGTTGTTTTGATTTTCAAATAAAACCATTAAACCACACGTACTTGTTAATTATGGTATCTATTCATGTCACCCTTTTGCTTAGCAGATTGGACAATCTAATGAAAGAATATTTTTTTTACAAATTTATTTTATTCTTGCATAGGATTTGCACCAAAAAAGAAGAAAAGACAAGAATATACACATATGTCTCATATCATTTGGCATAATTTACACTGAATTCTTAGTTTTTGTCAAAGTATCAATTTCTCAATATGTAATTGTGCTTTAACAGAATTTTAGTTTATCTGTCGTGATTGAAGAGAAATATTTGGATTTTATTTGTTCTCATAGACAAATGATCTTTGTCCATAGTAATGCAAATAGTACACTTAGTTTACACACTGCAAACATTGCAAACCTACATGATGTGTATTAGGTGGATTATACATCAATTTTTTTGTTTTTGAAGGTAAGGAGAATACCCTTACAAGAAAGGGAAGAAATTGAGAATCGCTTTTGCAAGAGTTGAGAATCGATCCCCTATTATTACAGGGGTGGAAAGAGGACCTCAGAACCAATAAGCTAAGCTAACCTTGATCCTCGTGTACAATACATCAACTACAATCATCAACTTGTGCCAACTGCCAAAGATTCCATTTTGGATTAGTGTTTTTTTTAATTTAAAGAAAAACCTTTAGCAAAAGGATATACAACATCACAAGTGCATTAATATCTTCCTCTGTATTTTCTTAGTTTATACGCTTCAATTACAATTGTTATTCACCAACTTAACTTGTCCGGTTTGTTCTTCTTTATGTATAAAGAAAAATATATTCAAGTGGGATCCTGTTAGATTTGCTAAATGTGTAGTTTCTACATATCAAATTTTTATAATTTTTGATTATGCATAATTAAAGATATTAAGACTCAAAATCATGCTTAGACTGCATGAAAATAAGAAGTGCATCAACTAAAAAACAGACTCTCAATTCCAAAGCAGAGGTTCTTCATGTGGCTTGTTATGAAGGATAGACTCCAGACTACAGGCAGACTGTTCAAGATTAGGGTAAGTGAGTCACCAACTTGTCTCATTTGTGGTAGCTATGATGAAACGCGGGATTATCTGATGTTCCAGTGCAGTTATAGCATGATAATATGGAGCAAAATTAGATTTTAGTGTTGCTGGTATGGTGAGGTGGATTTTAGTGTGCAGAAAGAGTAAATTCAAGAAGCAAATGTTTTCAGCTGTCCTTACTGCCTTGATCTACAATATATGGAGTGCTAGAAATGAAGTCTTTTGGGATAAAAAAGTTGTTGTTGTCCATACAATTGTAGATAGTAAAGATCTATTATAGATAGAGTGTATAGTGTTTTGCCTAAAAAAAGTGTCAAAATGGATAGAGAGTGGATGGGGCAAATTTCTCTACATGTGTGTAATTAGTTTTTCTAGCTTTGTTGGGGAGGGTCCAACCTAGTTGGTTTGTCCCTTCAAGGTTAGAAGTTTTGGTTGTAATGATTGTTTGTTTTCAATTTATCTTTCTTAATTAGCAAAAAAAGAAAAAAAGAAAAAAAAAACTAAAAAACAGAGGAAGAATGTGATTGTATGTCAATCAAGTATGGGATAAATACTTTATTGACATACAGTCACATTCTTCTTCTGTTTACTTTAAGCATGGAATATTTGAGTAGTTGTATGGTTGCTATGTGTAATGATCCTGATTTCAATTTCCACCCTAAATGTGAGAGACTCAAGCTCACTCGTCTCATGTTTGCGGATGATCTGCTTATGTTTGCTAGAGCAGATGCTAGCTCCATCACCAAGATTATGACTGCTTTCAATTCTTTCTCTAAGGCTCCAGGCCTTCAGGCAAGTATAGAGAAAAGTTGTATTTATTTTGGGAGTGTTTGTCAAGGTGATGCTATTCAGTTGGCTGAGAGTATCCAGATGCCTATTGGTACACTGCCTTTTAGGTATCTTGGAGTTCCCCTTGCAGCAAAAAAACTTAATTTTTCTCAATGCAAACCCCTCATTGACAAGATCACAGCTAGAGCTCAAAGTTCGATTGCTCATTTCCTCTCCTATGCTGGCAGATTGCAGTTGGTGAAATCTATACTAAGTAGTATGCAAAAACTATTGGGCTCAACTTTTTCCATTGCCTAAGAATCGATAAAGGCAGTTGAGTCAATCTGTAGAAGGTTTTTATGGATCGGGTCGGTGATAGCAGTTCTAAAGCTCCTGTGGCTTGGGACTATCTCGCAACATCCAAAAAGCACTCGGAGGTTTGAATGTTACCGATATGGTTATTTGGAATAGAGCAAAGCAATTCTTAAGCTCTTATGGGCTATAGCTTTCAAGCAAGATAAGCTTTGGGTCAGATGGGTAAATACTTACTACATCAAGAGACAAGATTTAGGAAATGTTACTGTTAGCAGTAACACTTCATGGCTTCTCAGAAAGATCTTTGAAGCTAGAGATAGTTTGAATAGAGTAGGAGGTTAGGCTGCAGTGAGTACTCAATGGCAATTTAGCATCAAGAAAGCTTACAAACTCCTTCAAGAAAATCATGATAATGTGGCCTGGAAGAGATTAACATGTAACAATCATGCTACTCCAAAAAGCAAATTTATTCTATGGTGGCCCTTCTAAACAAAGTTAGCTACAAGCAGAAAGAGTTAGCAAATGGTGTAGTGATGTCGGTCCCTTGTACAAGTTGTGTGATACTGAAGTTGAAAATGTGCAGCATTTGTTTTTCAACCGTGCTTACAAGTAAGACAGTTTGGAGTAAGGTACTTAGTTACTTGAATACACTGCCTCGGTGACTGCTCAAAGTGAATTAGATATGGCCATCAAAAGAGCTCGCAGCACAAAGGATAGAAGTAAATTGTTTGTCATGATGTATACAGAGAGCTTGTATGCTATATGGTTCTAGAGAAATGCAAAGTTTCTTAGGAATTATGTAGTTAATCCTAATCAACTTGTTAGAGACATTATTTTTAGAATTGCTTGTAGATGTAGTGAGAAGCAAAAAGCAATTTTAGTTTTGTAATTCTGCTGCTTTGGAGTTTAGTTGGCATTAGGAGTAGCTTCTTACTCTAATGCTGTAGTTTTTTTGGTTATTAATAACATTTTTGAATTGCCAAAATAAAAAGTACGGGGAGAAATTAATTTCATGTTGTCTCGAATAATTAAGCAACCAACGCCACATAAATCAAAAAGGAATTAGGCTATGTTCACTTCACCTTATTTTTACTTATTTCGGATCGGCAAAAAATAAGTTCGGATCAAATCGGTTATAATTTTGTTGTTAAAGTTGTGCATAGTAATAAAATGATAGTAATAGTAATACTAGTTATGAAATACAAAGTAATAATAATATTAGTAATGATATGTTTTATAAAAGATAAGTTCGGATCGAGTAGAAATTCGGATAAGATCAAAATAGTTCAAATCAGATTAGATCAGTAAAAATAAGGTGAACTAATTAAACATAGCCTAGCTAAGTCGACGTAGCCACACAAGAAAATAAAAAGAACATTCACTATTTCCGGATCGTCTAAATAATATTAGTATCTCTTGTTGTTATTGAGTGTTAGAATTAGGATAGTTCTTATTTTAGTTGTCTAGCCATATGACCATTCACTATTTCCGAATCGTCTAAATAATAGTATTAGTATCTCTTAATTTGGTAGTTGATCATACCTCCTTGTGGAAACGATACCTTGCTCCCCCTATATTTAAACTAATTGACCCGTATACTTGCGGTATATTAAGGTATTTTTAGGACCGACCATAGGATTTTGTGATTGAGAAGGACATGTCGATTTCCCCGCTTATTGCGGAAAAAGATGTATTAAAAAGAAGGTTAATGTTGAACCCCATGTTTGTTGTGCACATATGAGTTGTCCCACATTGGAGAAAGAAAAGAGAAAGTACCACAATATAAGCTAGAGGAGTTACTCCTACTATTGCCAATTGGTTTTAGTATAGAACCTCCTTTGGGCTTGTATGTAGATCGATCTCTCCTCCTCCTTATTGGGTTGTGCAAGCCCATTTTCAATTCTATCAAGTTTATCATGGTATCAGAGCCTAGGTTGTTGGGCCTTTCATATTGGGCATTGTCAAGCAACTGGATTAGGGCCTCTATTGGACGTTTTATTCCCAATGAGGATTATTATTGTGTACCTTACCAATGTGCTGAAATTCTAAGGACACTCGCGTGTGAGGGACAGAGTTGAAGTTCATGTTTTTTGTGCATATGTGAGTTGTCCCACATTGGAGAAAAAGGAGAGAAAGTACCACGATATAAGTTAGAGGAGTTACTCATACTATTGCTAAGTGGTTTAGTATAGAACCTCCTTTGGGCTTGTATGTGGACCGAACTCTCCTCATCTTTATTGGGTGCCCAAGCCCATTTTTAATTCTATCAAGTTTATAAGAAATTAAAGAAGAAGATGGTGCAAGATTTGGTGAATGGGCTGAAAATTGCATTGATAGCTTCATGGCTTTTCTTTAGTCTTGTAATCTTTGCCAAGTAGAGTTTGTATTGTACTTATAAGTTAATTTGCTAGTCGTGTTGGTTGTATTTGGAAACTATGAATGAATGAAAGATTGTTTGCAGCAATTAATTTCTAATGACATGGCTTTGATTTGAAGTATATTTAGTAGCATAAAAGTCTTCATTTCATAGCCTTTCAAAAGATCAAAAGATCAAAACATCACAAAATGGTTCCCAAATTAAGTTACATAATTCAAACCCAAAAAAAAGAGAAGTCAAGGGCATCAACAATCATCCCCTATAAATTAGTGAACCAAGTTGCACTACTTTGTTCGTTACACAATTTATCCCCAAAAAAATAATTGCAATGCTAAGATGCTTTTGGGTGAGTGCTTGTGGATGCTTGTGTTGACACAGGGGTGCTTCCAAATAATGGATGTGTAATGCGAAATGTTGTGCTTGATCCAGGAACCTTATAAAAAGACAAAAGAAAAGTGCTCAGCTGAAATGGTATTATTACAATGATTTAATCCCAAGAAAAAGTTAACTTAAACTGAACTCACATTTGTGTAAGCATGTCTACCATGATCACACAAAACACCAAAACCTTGTGGGGTCTGTTTGGTACAAACAAGTTGTTTCAGTTAGTTATTTACATGAAATTAGAACATGGTATGGAATAAGATAAAAGTGAAGAAGAACTTAAACTAAGCCTGATTCCTCCCTCTTCCCCTTCCTATAGTGCCTCCTCCAGTTGGTTCCTCCCCTCTACTGTTGGTGCTTCTCTCCTATTGCGTCATTTTCTGCCACTCTTTCTACCTCCCCTACTGCTTATGCCACCTCTTAGCACTCTAAACCCAGCACCACTAGTGGAAAAAACGCTATATGTCACAACAAAAACGCTGCGGTCCTTAAGAGAACCGCAGCGGTAAATCGTCGAAAATTTTGGTGGGAAATTTGGCCTAACAAACCATTGCGGTTATCATAAAACCGCAACGGTTAACAGTTAACCGTGCGGTTCTCGTAAACCGTTGCGGTTTTATGAACCGCAATGTTTATTTTTTTTTTTTCGCGTCAAAGAGGCCCGGCTCCCTCTCATCACTTGTTAACTCTCTCCTTCCTTCCTTACAAAAAACGACCTCCCTCCCTCCTTCGACATTATTTCACGCAAGGGTTCACCACCACCATCGCCACCACTAGGTTCCACCACCATCACTGGGTTCCACCTGCCCCAGACCCCGACGACCACCAACTACCGGCAACAAACCCACCGCTGCTGCATCCTCCTCTCCAATTAGGTGGGTTTCAACCACAAACCCCACCGCTGCTCCGTCGCTGCACCTGCGTCCTCCTCCGTGGCCGCACCACCACCGCCGCACCTCCACCGTTCCTAAACACCTACATTCCTTCTCTACCTCTTCTTAGGTACCTAAAATTTCTTAACTTTTATTGTAATCTCATATTTGAAGCATCAAGTTTATAATTATTTGTACTTTTATGAATAATTGTTAATGAAATTAGGTTGTATAATAGTTAAAGGGTGTAAATTTGATTGATTTGAGTTAATTATTTTATTTAAAGTAGTTAGTTTTATTTTTAGGTTAAAAAAACTAGGGCTTTGTTGTGGTTGCTATTTTTGTGGTTGTTGTTGTACTTGTAGTAGTAGTAGTAGCTATTGTTGTTGTTGTTGTTGTTGTTGTTGTTGTTGTTGTTGTTGTTGTGGTAATTGTAGTACTTACTAACTAGTTAGGTTTGAACTATAAACGTTGTTGTTGATTATTGGTTTAGATATTTAGTTTAGTTTAGCTTAGGTTAGTTTAGTTTTGTTTGAATTGCTAATTTATCCTAATGTTAACTTTTAAACTTTGTTGTTTATTATTGAAGCTAGCTAGGGACGGATTGTTGAGCTCGATTTCCCTATTCACAACCTTGATATTGGTATGTTATCACTCATATTTAACTTTCTTTCATAGTAAATTGGTTTATATATATATATATATATATATATATATATATAAATTGGTTTATATATATATATATATATATATATATATATATATATATATATATATATATATATATGTGCAAATGTGTATATATTTATCGTTGAATTGAGATTAGATGTAAAATGTTTTGTTGTTTTTAAAAACCTATGTTTGCATCATCATATCATATGCCTAGATACCCGTTCGAGACTTACTCATTAGGGGTAAGTCTTGAATAGTCCCCGGTTTGGGACTGTTCTTAGATCTTTAATCTCACTTAGGTGATGAATGTATGTCTTTAGTTCGATTCTAGAGGAAAATCTTGGCTCGTCGTTTCCCTACTTTTGTTCTCTGGGTACATATGTAGATATAAATAACTATATATCTACATCGTGTACTTGGAGAACTGTAGGGAAATGCTGTCGGATTTTCCGTAGATTCGAACTGAAGGCAATACATTCACTAGTGAGATTAGACGTGATATCAACAATCAAATGACCATTTCAGATCCGGAAACCTTGAAGATAGCCAATGCCGTTGTAAGTACATGCACTACCAATCCCCCACCCCCATGCACACTCCCCCACCCCCGCACACGCTGCCCCCACACCGCCCACACCCCTAACAATCCCCCCACCCCCGCACACTCCCCCCACGCCCGCACACTCCCCCCCACACTGCTCACACCCCCTAACAATCCCCCCACCCACCGCACACTACCCCCCGCACACTTCCACCCCACTACACATTGGCCCGCACACTCCCACCCCACCCTTGCACACTCCCCCGCCCACCGCCCCCCACCCCTACACACTCCCACCCCAACGCACACTCCCCCGCACATTGCCCCACACTCCTGCACACATCCCCCACTCCCCGCACACCGCCCCCCCCCGCACACTCCCACCCCACTGCACTCCCCACACTCCCCGCACCCCGCCCCCACTCCTACGCACCGCCCCGCACACTCCCACCCCACCGCACACCGCCCCCGCACACTCCCACCCCCGCACACCGCCCCCAAAAATCCCCACCATCTATACTTGAGTTAGAGGTAACTATTATCCTTATAATTTTTATAACTAAGTAACATGTTATATTCTGTAATTGCATGTTCGTAACCTCAATTTCATTTAGTTTTTGAAGGAAGAAACGCCTTGCCGGCTTTTACTAGATGTAAAAGATGAGGGTTTGATTGTGGTGGTGTAGGAAATGCACAACCACGAAGTGAACGAGCAATAGTCCATCATGAGCCTGTGGACAATGAGCACTTGGCGGTTAGTGTAGTCACCATTATTCCTGGTTACGAAGACTTTGCTCTTCCGCTGCCTAAACCGTCAATTGATATAAATGTCTTGACCGACGCTCGTGGTGGTTATGTGTTGTGGCCATCAGCATGGGTGAGGTTTTCAGACGAGGTAAATTGAAGCAACTTAAATCCATATTCATAATGATTTGTTTCATACCTACCTACTAACCAAGTTGAATGTTTTTACCGTTGAATTATTAGGTTTTGGAGAGAATAAACAAGCCCAAGGAAAGCAAGGTGGACTCACCTCCTCTAGAGAAGGCGAAGAAGGGTTCAGAGAAGAAGGGTTCAAGCGGGCTAAAGAAGGCCATTTCGGGCAAAGGAATGCAAGATTCAAGTCACCAAGAAAAACCAACTACATATACTTGGATCGAGAAACCAAAGATCGCGTGTCTCACTAAGGCATGCATATGGCTACATGCAAATGCGCGTGATATGTCGGATGATGCACCTCTCGAGGTGAATTTGGGTACCACGCAATTCAACTACTTTGAGGATACATCGACATGGGTGTCTAAGGGTGACTTGAAAGAGTTCCTTTGCGGAGAGATGCTTAATGTTTCCTTGATTCAAGTCTTCATGAGGTAAAACATTTGTACTTTTGAAGTAAATAAAAATGATTTGCAATATACAATAATATATTTATCTTACGAAGTTGGTTGTGCTTTAAAGATTACTCCAAGATGATTGTGGACGCAAGAGCATACAAGAGCAATTTGGGTGGTTATGTCCAAATTTCACCCGAGCCGACAATTGTTTGCAAAACACAAATGAGGTGAAGGAGTATATTTGGCTATGTATCAAAACATCTCTACGTGCACAACATAAGTTCATACTTGCCCCTTGTTTTGAAGAGTATAGTTCTTAACCTTGTATCTATTTTTACCACTTTAATTATCAGTATATATACAATAGAAGTACTCACATGATTGTTTCCTAACTTTTTTGGCATTTTAGTCTTCATTGGTCGCTCGTTGTGATTTGTCCTTCAAACAACACAGTATATCATTTTGATTCTATAGTTCAAGATCCACCACGACACTTATTCCTCAAATCCTGCATAAATAGGTATATTTGTTATTTAAAATGCTAATAAGCATTACACTTTTTACTAATTTCATTCTTTGGCCACTTCTCACATGAAATTAACTTAACTACAGTTCTTTGAAGAAATTTAAGAGCACGGGAAAAATACCTGAATGGAAAGCAATAAAGGTAATACATATTAGTTAAGCTACGTACTTCTTTCTTTTAGCAAAAAACAACCATGTATGTTAATTACATGATTTTTTATGTAATTCTATGATTAGTGTGCTCAGCAACCAGGGGGAACCGAGTGTGGCTACTATGTGTTGAGGTTCATGTTCGATATAGCCTCAAGTTGCAAGGAAGTCGGGGATATTGAGAAGGTATATATATATATATATAAAGTCGATTTTGGCCTCTTAAGCTAGATTCACTTAGTTTTGTTTTCTTTGCGCCTTTAGCCGCATGTTACGTCATATATAGTTCCAATAGGTACATATATAACTATAAGAGTCGATTAAAGTTCCCTCATATGCTTTGAAATCCATTTTGGGTAAATGAAGGTCGTTTCGGGCCGATTTTAGCCTTCGAAGCTCATTTCACTTAGTTTCCCGCATTTATCCACATTCCAATAGGTACATATATAACTATAAGAGTCAATTATAGTTCACTCATATGCCTTGAAACCCATTTTGGGTAAATGAAGGCCGTTTCGGGCCAATTTTGGCCTTCGAAGCTCATTTCACTTAGTTTCCGGCATTTAGCCACATGTTAGGTCATATATAGTTCCAATAGGTACATATATAACTATAAGAGTCAATTAAAGTTCACTCATATGCTTTGAAACCCATTTTGGGTAAATGAAGGCCGTTTCGGGCCGATTTTGGAATTCGAAGCTCATTTCACTTAGTTTCCCGCATTTAGCCACATGTTAGATCATATATAGTTCCAATAGATACATATATAACAATGAGTCAATTAAAGTTCACTCATATGCTTTGAAACCCATTTTGGGTAAATGAAGGCCGTTTCGGTCCGATTTTGGCCTTCGAAGCTCACTTCACTTAGTTTCCCGCATTTAGCCACATGTTAGGTCATATATAGTTCCAATAGGTACATATATAACTATAAGAGTCAATTATAGTTCACTCATATGCTTTGAAACCCATTTTGGGTAAATGAAGGCCGTTTCGGGCCGATTTTGGCCTTCGAAGTTCATTTCACTTAGTTTCCCGCATTTAGCCACATGTTAGGTCATATATAGTTCCAATAGGTACATATATAACTATAAGAGTCAATTAAAGTTCACTCATATGCTTTGAAACCCATTTTGGGTAAATGAAGGCCGTTTCGGGCCGATTTTGGCCTTCGAAGCTCACTTCACTTAGTTTCCCGCATTTAGCCACATGTTAGGTCATATATAGTTCCAATAGGTACATATATAACTATAAGAGTCAATTAAAGTTCACTCATATGCTTTGAAACCCATTTTGGGTAAATGAAGGCCATTTCGGGACGATTTTGGAATTCGAAGCTCATTTCACTTAGTTTCCCGCATTTAGCCACATGTTAGGTCATATATAGTTCCAATAGGTACATATATAACTATAAGAGTCAATTATCTAAGGTCTTACTCAAACTAAAACTGATATTATGTGTGTTTCCTTATGTTTAAGGTATTCAACCAAAGGGAGAGTTCTTTCACCACAACCGAGATAAACGAGGTTCGGGATTTGCTAGCACACTACCTTACCGAAGTTTGCATGTGAAGATGATGCCGCGACTTTGAGTTTATTTGTTCTTATTGTTCTACTTGCTAGTTATTTAGGTACAATAATATAATTGATGTTTATTTTGGATTTTAGTACTTAGTACAACTTTATTTGTAGTACATTCTCCAAATTTTATATTTATATATATATATATATATATATATATATATATATATATATATATATATATATATATATATATATATATATATATATATATATATTAATTTGACTTGTATACGACGCGCTTGTGGGATTTGTGTCAACTATAGCAGGTTAGATATAATAAAATATTATATATATACGGATATATATATATATATATGAGTATATATATATATATATATATATATATATATATATATATATATATATATATATATATATATACAGATATATATATATAACATTAACTAATGCGGTTTACTAAGAAAACTGCATCAGTTAATGTTCCAATGCATACAAAGAGGTTGGCGGCAAAGCACAAACCGTTGCGGTTCCAAGGCAAAACTGTTGTGGTTTTTCCCATTAACTTGTTTGGCAATAGTGGCCGCCCGATCAGGCGGAGGTTCATTTCACTCGGAGGGGCGATTTTCCGAGTTAAGTTATAATTAGGTTTAACCTAATGCGATAATTAGACTATTATTCATCATTATTCTTAGATTCAAGAGAGGAAATGCTAGAGAGAGATCTTGGAGAGCTTTTGTAACCTTCTTTTGAACATTCATCGATTCTCAGTGCATATTCGTGGTTTTTCTCCCAGTTCTTGGCTTTCCACGTTAAAAGTTCTCTTATGTCTTTTATTGCTTTCGTTCTTTCGTTATTCTAGTATTGTTTGCTATTACTTGCTAGATTACAATTTAATAGGACCTACAAGTGGTATCAGAGCCAGGCTGGATTATTGTCTAGATCTAGAAGTGATTAACAATGGAGGATGCGAAGATCAGAATTGAGAAGTTTGATGGCACAGATTTTGGATATTGGAAGATGCAAATTGAAGACTTCCTATATCAGAAAAATCAGTATCAACCCTTGTCTGAGACGAAGCATGTAGACATTGATGAGGCAAAGTGGAAGGTACTCGATAGGCAAGCACTAGCGGTGGTGCGTTTGACATTGGCTCGGACTGTGGCCTTCAATGTCAAGGATATCAAAACAACGGCGAGGTTAATCAAAGCTCTGTCAAATATGTATGAAAAGCCCTCGGCTATGAATAAGATATATCTGATGCGTCGTTTATTTGATTTAGAGATGAATAATGGTGGTTCTCGCCGTTGAACATATTAATGAATTTAATTCGATAATAAGTCAATTATCTTCGGTAAATATTGTCTTTGATGATGAAGTGAAAGCCTTCATTTTATTGTCCTCCTTACCTGTTGCTTGGGAAACTGTAGTAACTGCTGTTAGTAATTCTTCTCGTAAAGAAAAATTGGTTTATCATGTTGTCCATGATCTGATTTTGAGTGAGAGTATTCGAAGGAAGGAGAGTGGAGAATCATCTGGAGCATACAGTGCCGAGGGTAGAGGGAGGGGAAAACAGAAGGGAAAAGAAAAGAACTTTCAGGGAAGATCAAAGTCTAGGGGTCGGAGTAAGTCAAAAGGCAAGGCTAGTATTACCTGTTGGAATTGTCTTGAGAAGGGTCATCCAAAGAGGGAGTGTCCACATCCCAAAAAAGAATGGTGGAAAGTCGACCATAATGATAATCAGGAGGATAGTGATAACTCATCGATTTATTCTCGCATCGGATGAGATTGAGGATGCTTTGGTCCTAAGTGTTGATAGTCCCATAGAGTCATGGATCCTAGATTCGAGGGCATCGTTTCACTCTACACCTATGAGGGAGTTGTTTCATGACATCAAAGTAAAGAAGTTGGGTAAGGTCTATCTTGCTGATGACAAGAGCTTGGATATCATGGGGAAGGGAGATGTGATTGTCAGGAGAGCGAACGGGGGAACTTTAAAACTGCATGATGTTAGGTACATTCCAGGCCTAGCAAAGAATCTGATTTATGTGAGTCAACTGGACTCATGTGGCTACAAGACTGTGTTCTGTGAGGGGAAGTGGAAAATTTCCAAAGGTTCCATGATCTTGGCTAGAGGTACTAAGATGGGAACACTATACACTATTCCATGGTGTACAGACATGGTTGCTGCAGCTACAGTGGATGATAATAAGTTATGGCATACTAGACTTGGTTACATGAGTGAGAAAGGGATGAAGATTTTAGCTTCAAGTGGCAAATTGTCAGGGTTGAAATCAGTTGACATGGAATTTTGTGAGAGTTGTGTCTATGGCAAGCACAAAAAGGTGACTTTCACAAACGGCAAGAAAGAGTTGAAAACTGAGAAGCTAGAGTTGGTGCACACTGATTTGTGGGGGCCTTCCCCAGTTAGATCCCTTGGAGGCTCACGTTACTTTATTACTTTCATTGATGACTACAGCAGGAAGGTATGGGTCATTTTCATGAAGAGGAAATATGAGCTTCATGAGACCTTCAAGAAGTGGAAGGCTGAGGTAGAGAATCAGACTGAAAAGAAAATTAAGTGCATTAAGTCTGATAATGGAGGTGAGTATGAATTGGCATAGTACACAAAGCTCTGTGAGGAGAATGACATCATTCTGAAGAGGACTGTTCCAGGGAAACCTCGACATATTGGAGTCGCAGAGAGGATGAACAGGACACTGACTCAGATGGCTAAAAGTATGAGGTTGCATGCAGGGCTACCAAAAACATTCTGGGTAGATTCAGTTAGCACCACAGCTTACTTGATCAACAGGGGACCACCAGTTCCATTGGATTTCAAGCTACCAAAGGAGGTTTGGACTGGGAAGGAGGTAAATCTTTCTTTTATGAAATTATTTGGTTGTGTTGCTTATGTTCAATCTGAGAAACGCAACAAGTTAGACCCAAAGACCGTTAAATGTTATTTTATTGGGTATAGTTCTGAGAAGTATGGGTATCGGTGTTGGGAACCTAAAAGTAGGAAGATTTTGAGACACTGTGATGTCACGTTTGATGAGACTAAGGTGTACAAGGATGTTTATGGTGATAAATCTGAGATTACTGAGCAAGTGGGAGTTCAGGAGGAGGAGTTTGTGGAGACTGAAGGCATTGATGGAAGAAATGTCATTGTTCCAGAACGGGTTGAGCAACATAGAGATGAGGCTCATACTCCCGTAGGGTCCGATTCGGATGAGTCAGATAACTCACAACAAGGTAATTCGGGATGGTGCTACTCGTCACACCACCAAGAGGCTCCAATCCTAGTACAGGGAGAATAGTCTCTCAAGTTGACTTGAGAAAATCCGCAAGGGTGTCCAAAACACCTAATCGATATTCTCCTTCTATGTTTTATTTGCTACTAACTGATGCAGGTGAACCAGAACCATATAAAGAAACAATAAATTCGACTGACTCATCTAAGTGGGAGTTAGCCATGAAAGATGAGATGCAGTCCCCGGAAAAGAATCGACATGGGAGTTATGCTGCATTGCCTGCGAGAACGAGAGCACTTAGCAACAAGTGGATCTTCGGATTGAAGAAAGAGCCTCGATGGAAGTGTCGGGTATAAGGCGAGATTAGTAGTAAAGGGGTTCCTACAACCGGAGGGCATTGACTACAACGAGATATTTGCTCCCTGTTGTGAAGTTGACTACTATAAGTATCTTGTTGGCTATTGTTCTTGCTGAAAATCTGTTCTTAGACTAGATGGATGTTAAGACCGCGTTTCTACATGGTGATATGGATGAGGAGATCTACATGAAGCAACCGGATGGCTTTAACGTTCGGGGAAAGGAGAATTTGGTGTGCAAGCTCAAGAAGAGCTTATATGTATTGAAGCAGGCTCCGAGACAGTGGTACATAAAGTTTGACACTTTCATGTGTAGCAGCGGGTTCAAGAGAGCTGATAGCGATCATTGTTGCTATTTTCAGAGGTATGAAAATGACTATATTTATTTACTTTTGTATGTTGATGATATGTTGATTGCTGGTACGAGCATGGAGGTGATACATAGTGTGAAGGGAAAACTGTCACATAAATTTGAGATGAAGATTTGGGTGAATCTACACAAATCTTAGGTATGAAGATTTTCAGAGACAAGTCTACTAGCATGTTGAAGTTGTCTCAGGAAGATTACATTCTAAAGGTACTTAAGAGGTTTAATGTGGAAAATGCAAAACCCATAAATTCGCCGCTTCCTAGCGACCTCAAATTGACAAGGGAGCACTCACCAACTACAGAAGAAGAAAAGGAGCGGATGGCCACTGTTCCCTACGCTTCGGCAGTTGGTAGCTTGATGTATGCCATGGTTTGCACACGGCCAGACATTGCTTTTGCAATGGGAGTTGTGAGTAGACATTGCCAAAAAATTTACTTCAACGCCCATTACTCCATAAAGGCATTCGTTGGAAAATCGGAGATGGTCCTCAAATTCTTTTTTGGCTCCATAACTGGTGCCTAGAGGAAAATTTAATGACCATCTTAAAGTTAAATGAAAACCAGATCGATGCTAACCAGCTATTAAAAGATTTCATTTTACCAGATAAATCTTGGGATCTTCCCAAATTAAAAATCCTTCTCCCTGACCAATCATCAAATGCATTAAAGGCATTCCGTTACCATCTGCCTCCGTCTCTGATGAACTTATTTGGGGCCCTAGTCCTTCAGAACTATTCACAGTTAAGTCCGCTACTTGGTTGGCTCATAACCTTCCATCTGGCAAGGAAAAATGGCCTCACCGGTGGATTTGGAATCTCGATATCCCGCCAAAACTAAAGATTTTTCTATGGCAGATCTGTCATAATAGCCTCAGGGTTCATGCAACCCTTGCAAAAATAAATATCATCCCTTTTAGTCATTATGCCCTTTGTGCCACCCAGGAGGAATCCATAGATCACAAGGGATGTTCTCAAAAGGGATACAAGCTGATGGAATGGGAAAGCAACAAAATATTTGTTAGTAGGGATGTTGTCTTCAAGAAGGAAGTTTTTCCTTTCTTACTCAAGGAAAAGAGTAATGATTTTTTGCATATTTTAAGAAAAAATGCTTTGAATGATGAATTGCATACTGATGAATGCAGTGATGATTTGCTCAATGATTTAATTGAGCAACAAACACAATCCTCTACCGAAGTGAAGTTACAAGTAGAGGATGATCTTTGGACGACGGGGCGGGATTGAAGAAGAAGGAAACAGGAGGCCCAAGTAGAGAAGTTACAATTCCTAGCAAATACAAGGATTATGTCCTTGACTTGCCGAGGGATGAAGTCTCGCACAACAACATGCCAATATGATTACAAAGAAGATCGGAAAAACGCAAATATTATTCACAAGAGTATTTAGCCTCTTTGAATAATGTTTTGAGAGTGAGAGAACCATGCAGTTACACTGAAGCATCTCATGATAAGGGATGGGTTCAAGCAATGGAAGCTGAATTAAAGGCCTTGACGGATAGTGAGACTTGGGAGTTGGTGGATCTTCCTACTGACAAAAAGGCTATAGATTCCAAGTGGGTATACAAGATAAAGTTTACTCCAGAAGGTGAAATAGATAAGCTGAAAGCCAGGCTTGTAGCCAGAGGGGATAAGCAAATAGCAGGCAAGGATTACAAACACACTTTTTCTCCTGTGGCAAAGTTTACCAGTGTGAGAATCTTGATTGCCCTTGCCACCAGCTTGAATTGGAAGTTGCACCAACTAGACATCAATAACGCTTTTCTTCATGGGTTCCTTGAAGAAGAAGTGTATATGAAACCTCCAAAAGGTTATGTGATAGCTCAACAGGGTCAAGTGTGCAAATTGAAAAAAAGTCTCTATGGATTGAAACAGGCTTTCAGGCAATGGAATTTTGAACTTACCAAGCATTTCTTAAATCATGGTTATTCTCAATCAAAAAGAGATTATTCCGTGTTTTCTAAGAAATGTGCAGGAAGACAAACTGTGATCCTTGTTTATGTAGATGATCTGCTAATCACAGGAATAATGAACCTGAAATCCAAAGAATTAAGCGGAGTCTTGATTCAACTTTTACTGTGAAAGATCTTGGAGAAATGAGATATTTCTTGGGCATTGAAGTTGCCAGAAACTCTCAAGGGACCATGCTTAATCAAAGGAAATTTATTTTGGACATCCTAAAATCAAAGGGATGGAAGGATGTAAACCTGCAAAATTTCCTTTTCCCAAAGGTATTAAACTCTCTACTGACCAAGGAGAATTGATGGCAGATCCAGAGACCTACAGAAGCATTATTGGCAAACTGCTATATTTGAACCTCACCAGGCCAGACATATCATATAGTGTCCAACAATTGAGCCATTTCATGAGTGAGCCTAGGAAGCCTCACCTTCAAGCTGCTACACATGTCATTAAATACTTGGCTGGCACCTTAGATTGGGGTCTATACTACCCTAGTACTTCCAGTCTCACCCTAACAGCCTTCTGTAATTCAGACTGGGGTAGTTGTGCTTTTAGTGCAAGGTCTCTCACTGGTTATTGTGTCTTCTTAGGAGACTCACTTGTCTCCTGGAAGACAAAGAAATAGAAAACTGTTTCCAAATCCTCTACTGAGGCTGAATACAGATGCATGTCACACACTACTAGTGAGATAGTATGGATCCATGGCATCTTTGAAGATTTGGGATTCAATATACCTCAACCCATTAATCTCTACTGTGATAATAAGTCAGCAAATCATTTGGCTCACAATCCCATCTTTCATGAGAGAACAAAGCATCTCAAGGTGGACTGCCATTATGTAAGAGACCATATTCAGGATGGTTTTTTGAATGTTCTACACATCAAGTCTTTTCTTCAATTAGCTGACTTAATGACTAAGTCACTCAGTGAACAGCAACACAATCATCTATCATTCTAGTTGGGCATTGTTCCTTCTGCTCCAACTTGAGGGGAGGGTATTGAGAATACCTTGTTTTAATTAATTCCAGCTGAAATGTCATAAACAAATGTATACAGTAGTGAGTAATGCTAGGATTTTACAGCTGTATTGTTTTTTGGCTTCTAGTGTCCCTGGGTTGATTTGGTGGGGTGAGCTTTGTCTGATGTGGACACATCACCCTAGGTCATTGTTTCCTGATTCCTAGTATTTATTGTTAGGTGAGAGGCTGCACCGTTTTGCAACAAACACTCACAAAATATTGGAGAGAAAATAGAAAGAACAATAGAGCTAAAGCTATTGTATTACAATGAAAGCTTGAGTCTTTCAAACTTTTATAGAAGCCCATGCACATAGAAAAATATATATATAAAAAGGAGAAGCTACTCATAATTATAAGACATATAGAAAGAAATTGTCATTGACAATTAGTGTATTATATTAAAGAATATATGAACATATTCATTTTCCGTTCTACGTTACTCATTCATTTACACCACATTCTCTAAATCTAAGACTAGGGTTGGCAGTGGGGTGAATTAAGTAGGAGACCTGCCCCATCTCCGCTCAATTGGAGCGAGGATGGGTCTAGGTTGGGTGGGGATGGGGATTAAAATCCTACCAGTAATGGGTGGTGGAGCAGGTGTGGATTTTATGCTATACGCACCCCTCGCCCGTCCGCCCCGCATAGTTATTATTAAAATCGTATTTATATACTTCCTTCGTTCCAAAATAAGTGAAACACTTGTCTCAAAAAGCTCTCACATAAATGAGAGAAGTGTTCACTTATTTTGGTACGGAGGAAATACTTATATTATTAATAATTTTATCTTGCAAAAATATAAATTTGTGGGTACAACGCGGGTACGAAGCGGGTGAGGGTACCCATGCAGGTGGTGGGGCGGGGATAAAGTGGGTACGAAACAGGTGCGGGTACCCATGCAGGTGGTGGGCCGGGAATGGGTTCTGGAATTTTCCCCCACAATGGGTGGTAAGGTGTGGAGGGACCATCGTCCACGCCCGCCCCGCCCAATTCTCATCCGTACCTAAGACAAAATATCACCTATAGCTAACCCGACTCCTCTTCCAAAAACAAAAAAAAAGGGTTAGACTCTCTCAGCAAGACTATGGTTGGTATTAAAGGGAATAATCATAGGACAAGGAAGAGGCTGAGCTAGTTAGCTAAGTAAGTAGGATTTCATCTCCAGCCATTATTACGACGATTTTCATGTCGTTTTCGCCACCGGAGGTCGATAACGACGCCGTTTTCCGGCTTCCATTGTTGCTGTTGTTGCCATTTGAGGAAGAAGATTTTCTGAAAGAACAAGCTAAGAGAAGTAAAGCAATAGCAATAAGACATAGCATAAGTGCTAGTCCACCAACGGGATATGGTATGGGTGTGTTCCACCGTTGGATGGTTTCATCTATCATGGTGGTGTTGGTCTTTGAGGTTGTCATTGCATCTCTCATCATCGTTTGACCACTTTATGTCTCTAAAACTTTTTTCTCTCTCTAAGATGTTTGAGTTGGTAGGGTACTAAAATGTTAATTACTACATAATCAAGTTGATTGTTTAAGGTTTGCTTTTAAAAAGGGTAGGTTTAGTGTTTTTTGTGAGGTTACTAAAATGTCCCTATATAAGAAGATTGGATCAAAGAGAATTATTTCTTGCTTACTACTCATTCTATGAACTACTTAGTGTACGTAAGCAACAATAAGGCATAGGAATTTCTAGGTTACATTATAATATAAGTAGTTGTTTTGATTTTCAAATAAAACCATTAAAACCACGTACTCTCTCCGTTTTTTTTTATCCTTCTCACTTTCTTGTGTGCGTCTCTCAACGCACACTTTCAACTTAAATATCTTTCATTATACATTAGTAAAATTTACATCGATCGAATATTAATAAAGTGCTAATTGAGACGAATTAAATAAGACCCCACATGACTATATATTTTCTTATAAATGGAAAAAAATTGATAAGATTCCCTCTAAGTATGAATAGTGTTAAGATTCCAAGTGAGAAAGATAAAAAAAAAACACAGGGAGTACTTGTTAATTATGGTATCTATTCATGTCACCCTTTTGCTTAGCAGATTAGACAATCTAATGAAAGAATATTTTTTTACAAATTTATATTATTCTTGCACAGGATTTGCACCAAAAAAGAAGAAAAGACAAGAATATACACATATGTCTCATATCATTTGGCATAATTTACACTGAATTCTTAGTTTTTGTCAAAGTATCAATTTCTTAATATGTAATTGTGCACTAACAGAATTTTAGTTTATCTGTCGTGATTGAACAGAAATATTTGATTTTATTTGTTCTGATGGACACAAATTATCTTTGTCCATAGTAATGCAAATAGTACACTTAGTTTACACACTGCAAACATTGTAAACCTACATGATGTGTATTAGGTGGACTATACATCAATCTTTTTAATAGTTGCGATATGACAACAAAATTATTTTGGATTTTGTAACTAATATCATATGACAACAAGTGTTTTAGCAACAACATTGATTTGCAATTTGTTGTCAACTCGAGTTGGCAACAATTTTTTTATGGATAGCAACAATTTTTAACAGTTGCTAAATTAATTTATTTTTGTAGTGTACACCCGCTAACAAAACCCATTATCTACACTATTTATTTCCTACGCACTAAACATAAGAAACGTAAGCACCATTAACTTTGAAGCATTTTCGAACAAAAGGACCCCACTTGGCTTAATGTGGCTCCGCCACTTAGATACCTTTACGCCAGCCACTTAAAATCAGGCTTGTAGAAATTTTTATCAAGTAGCTACTGTATTATTTGCACCAAGCTCCCTTTTCACGGCTATATAAAGAGGCCTAGTACACTTATATTTTCACCAAGCTCAACAAAAAATTCCAGAAGTAGTGAAAAAGAGAGAATAAAAGAGATGGAGATGATGATGAAGAAGAGGGTGAGTGTGATTTTGGCGGTCATGTTTGCCATTGTTGTGCTGTTAGCTACAACTGAAACCGCCTCGGCTGCTCGCCAACTTGATCATCCCCTCTCACGTGACGTCCAGAATGGTTGTGGTGGCGCATGGCAGTCTTGCAGTCCCTGGAGCCGCTGTTGCAGAGATTTTAATTGCTATGGAGTATGTGTACCCAAATGCTATCCAGACTGCTAAAACTAAACTAATATTGAGTCTTCATAATTATATACTCCAAACTATATTTATAAATAAAGGTTGGAGTATTTCGTTTTTCCTTCATCAAGTTGTTGTTTTGAATTATGGAGATGTCATGATGATATACTCCTTGTTGTTGTTGTTGTTGTTGTATGTAGTTGTACGTACGGACGTATGGTTTCACCTTTCAGTTCATGTACTGTCAATCTTCAATGAAGTAAATGGTTTTTGTGTGCTATGAAGTATGGTGTATCTTGCTAATACACTGCCAGGCTCCCCTCGTCCCTCCACTTGAAACATACATAAAATTGTGCCTCTATAATCAGAAAATCTTAGGTGTAACTATTACACCATATGTTATAGTGGCAAAATCCATCCACACGTGTAACATCAAAAAATTAACAAAATTGTATCGTCTCCCTCTTCGCACCACCATTGTCATATCCTCCCTCTTCGCACTTAGAGACGCATCACATCACGACCACCACCACAAGTGTAATCCCCGATATTCTTAATACCATTCAAATATAAAACTATCCTTCATTTCTAAATAAGTGCAACAATTTGACTTTCAAGCTTGCCAACGTTTACGTACCCTCTTAAACTTCCCCCAAAATAAAATAAAAAAACTCTCCCAATTTGATTGCCCTAATTTGCCGTAATGAGTTCGAACAATAACTCACTGAATTCTTGCTCAAACTTAAGAGCCAATAGTAGATTACATCAAGGTGTGAGATGCCAGCATGGGATTTCTGCAAGATTGAGAACAGTTAGGGCTGGAAAAGATGCTGGGCAAAATTTTTATGGGTGCCCCAAATGGCATGCAAGTAAATCTTATTTTTTTTCTTTGATTGATAACTAGTTATTTTTTAGTGTTAATCTGAAAGAAATAAGTCGTCTTGTTTTTCCTTTGTGTTGGAATTGAAGAATGGGAACTATAGGTTTTTCATTTGGGAGGATGAGGTCGGGTCTCTTCTTTAGGAGGGTGATGGGTGCAAAATATTATATATTATCGATCCATTGTTTTTATATATTGATACCTTGAGTAATATATTTATATGTTGATTTATATGTTTAATGCATTTTCATAAGAAAATCAGGTAGAATTTCGATGCACAAAAGCATGAACACTTAAAGCATAATTAAATTAAATTATGCCTACAAAAATATTAGACACTCAAAGGCTCAAAGCTAAGGGTCCGTTCTCTTTAGCATAAAACAACTTAGGGCCTGTTCTCCCCAACATATTTTCAGTTCAATTCAGTTCCTAAATGATAATCATTACTATTAATTTGTTATAATTTAATTCAGTTCAGTTGTTTTATGCCGAAGAGAAGAAACCCTTAATTGAATTGATTGCAACTGAACTGAACTAAATTAAATTATAACTAATAGTAATGATAATAATTTAGGAACTGAACTGAACTAAACTGATTGGAACTAAACTGAATTGAACAGATGGGATACCAAACCTAAGTTTTCTTGTGCAGGTCAAATAACAAGCTAGTCACATGGACTTATCATATTATACCTCTAACTATTTGAGGAGTGACTAAGCAAGGCAAGCTTGCTTCGCTTATCAAACGTGTTGAAAGACAAGAAGGAAATATGTTTCCTTTGACCCAAGACCTACAACAACAGTATGACAACAGAAGAAAAGTAGAGGAAGTTAACTCTAAAATGAGAAAAGACACGGCAGCCATAAAGAAGAAAAAGGATAAAAGATTAGAGGCAATATTTTTCTTTGGCAATTATAATCCTTTGAGATAAAATCTAATCTTTTAGATTTTTGTTGCTGAGTTGGAGAGTGAGAGAATTTAGGGTTGGAGAGAAGATTGATATAAGGAGCAGCATAGGACTAGAGGACTGGAGGACGCCAGAGGAAGAAGACACAAGCATTTCATCTTTTATTCTCCATCTGAATCTGGAGTTTATCTTAGTTTATGTTATTAAATTTCGTTAATTACTATATTTAATTTCAGATTTTTTGCTTTTAATTAGTTGGGTTAATTTAGTTTCAATGTCTAGCTAATTTTTCTATGTTTTCTAAGACTAGATGTATTCTTCTATCTTCTGTCAATGCATTGAACTAAGTTGTTTGGATTGATATATTTTTATTGCAATTTGATAATCTTGGTTTATCTTCATATAGTTGATTTGGCCAATTGATTATATGTTTAAGGTATTGAATTAGTAGCGGAAATGAAATTTCAATATTAGTTCATGATATTATTAAACGTCAAGTAGTATAATTGTAGGAATAGTTATACGCTTGGGGTGATCTCTTATATGAAATTATTGTTCTCGTAATGGGTTTATATCAATTGTTATAACCACTGAAGTAGGCGTAAGATTAGTATAAATACACATTCTTATTAAAATCCTATTTATATACTTATATTATTAATAATTTTATCTTGCAAAAATATAAATTGGTGGGTATAACGCGGGTAATAAGCGGATGAGGGTACCCATGCGGGTGGTGGGGCGGGGATGAAGTGAGTACGAAGTTGGTGCGGATATCCGTACGGGTGGTGGGGCGGGGATGGGTTTAAATATGAACCTGTTGGGTGGTGGGACGGGGATGGGGATGGGAATATTATGCGGGTGCGGGTGTGGGTGTGGTGGGGATCGATAGATATTGTATAATTATATGTTAGTATATATTGTTTGTAATTAGTTTGTAATTACCTTAATACCCATAGGGTTAACACATGTATATTAAGGTAATTACAAACTAATTACAAACAATATATACTAACATATAATTATACAATATCTATTATGGACCATCTTTCGCACCTGCTCCGCCCAATTATCATCCCTACCTAAGACAAAATATCACCCAGCTAACCCGCCTCCTCATCCAAAAACAAAAAAAAAGGGTTACTCTCTCAACAAGACTATGGTTGGTATGAAAGGGAACAATCTCATAGGACAAGGAAGAGGCTTAGCTAAGTAAGTAGGGGTTTCATCTCCAGCTATTATTACGACGATTTTCATGTCGTTTTCGCCTCCGGAGGTCAATAACGACCCCGTTTTCCGGCTTCCATTGTTGCTGTTGTTACCATTTGAGGAAGAAGATTTTCTGAAAGAACAAGCTAAGAGAAGTAAAGCAATATCAATAAGACAGCATAAGTGCTTGTCCACCAAAGAGATATGGTATGGGTGTGTTCCACCGTTGGATGGTTCCATCTATCATGGTCGTTGTTGGTCTTTGAGGTTGTCATTGCATCTCTCATCATCGTTTGATCACTTTATCTCGCTAAACTTTTTTCTCTCTCTAAGATGTTTGAGTTGGTAGGGTGTTAAAATGTTAATTACTACATAATCAAGTTGATTAATTGGTTAAGGTTTGCTTTTAAAAAGGGTAGGTTTAGTGTTTTTGTGAGGTTACTAAAATGTCCCTATATAAGCTATTAAGCTAAGAAGATTGGATAAAAGAGAATTCTTTCTTGGTCACTACTCATTCTATGAACTACTTAGTGCAACAATACGGCATAGGAATTTCTAGGTTATGTTATAATATAAGTAGTTGTTTTGATTTTCAAATAAAACCATTAAACCACGTACTTGTTAATTATGGTATCTATTCATGTCACCTTTTGCTTAGCTGATTAGACAATCTAATGAAAGAATATTATTTTATAAATTTATATTATTCTTGCATAGGATTGCACCAAAAAAAAGAAACAAGACAAGAATATACACATATGTCTCACATCATTTGGCACAATTTACACTGAATTCTTAGTTTTTGTCAAAGTATCAATTTCTCAATATGTAATTGTGCACTAACAGAATTTTAGTTATCAGTCGTGATTGAAGAAAAATATTTGGATTTTATTTGTTCTCATAGACAAATGATCTTTATCCATAGTAATGCAAATAGTACACTTAGTTTACACACTGCAAACATTGTAAACCTACATGATGTGTATTATTAGGTGGACTATACATTAATTTTTTTGTTTTTGAAGGTAAGGAGAATACCCTTACAAGAAAGGGAAGAAATTGAGAATCGCTTTTGTAAGAGCTGAGAATCGAACCCCTATTATTACAAGGGTGGAAAGAGGACCTCAGAACAAATAAGCTAAGCTAACCTTGATCCTCGTGTACAATACATCAACTACAATCATCAACTTGTGCCAACTGCAAAAGATTCCATTTTGGATTAGTGTTTTTTTTAATTTAAAGAAAAACCTTTAGCAAAAAGAATATACAACATCACAAGTGTATTAATATCTTCCTCCGTATTTTCTTAGTTTATACGCTTCAATTACAAATGTTATTCACCAACTTAACTTGTCCGGTTTGTTCTTCTTTATGTATAAAGAAAAATATACCCAAGTGGGATCCTGTTAGATTTGTCTAAATGTGTAGTTTCTAAATATCAATTTTTTATCATTTTTAATTATGCATAATTAAAGATATTAAGGCTCAAAATCATACTTAGACTGCACGAAAATAAGAAGTGCATCAACTAAAAAACAGACTCTCAATTCCAAAGCAGAGGTTCTTCATGTGGCTTGTTATGAAGGATAGACTCTAGACTACAGGCAGACTGTTCAAGATTGGGGTAAGTGAGTCACCAACTTGTCTCATTTGTGGTAGCTATGATGAAACGCAGGATTATCTGATGTTCCAGTGCAGTTATAGCATGACAATATGGAGCAAAATTAGATTTTAGTGTTGCTGCTGGTGAGGTGGATTTTAGTGTGCAGAAAGAGTAAATTCAAGAAGCAAATGTTTTCAGCTGTCCTTACTGCCTTGATCTGCAATATATGGAGTGTTAGAAATGAAGTCTTTTGGGATAAAAAGTTGTTGTTGTCCATACAACTGTAAATAGGTTACAAAGATCTATTATAGATAGAGTGTATAGTGTTTTGCCTAAAAAGGTGTCAAAAATTAGGGGTGTAAGCGGACTGCAAAAAGTCCAGAGTCCAATCCAGTCCAGTCCAAATTTGTCGGACTGGACTGGACTTAAATTTTTTTGGACTGGACTCGGACTCAAATTTTCGAGTCCAAATATTTTCGGACTGGATTTGGACTCACCCCTTTGGAGTCCAATAAGTCCAGTCCAGTCCAAAAATATTTATATATATAATATATATTTAATATTTATATATATAATGTATATATATTTAATATTTATATATATAATATAAAAGATGTATGTGACTTATTTTATGGAATGAATATAATGAGCTTAATTTTTCAAATTCAATTATGAGAAAACGTTGTGAATCATTGAATCTAAATCGGTGGCAAAAAAATAATATAATAATCGGACTGGATTGGACTGGATCCGGACTCAAGAAAAAATTATCGGACTGGACTGGACTGGACTCAAAAAATATTTGGACCGGACTTGGACTCAATTTCTCGAGTCCAAAAAACTTTGGACTGGATTTGGATTTGACAAAGTCCAATCCAGTCCAATCCACTTACACCCCTATCAAAAATGGATAGATAATGGATGGGGCAAATTTCTCTACATGTGTGTAATTAGTTTTTCTAGCTTTGTTGGGGAGGTCCAACCTAGTTGGTTTGTCCCCTCAAGGTTAGAAGTTTTGGTTGTAATGATTGTTTGTTTTCAATTTATCTTTCTTAATTAGCAATAAAAGAAAAAAAACAAAAACAAAAAAAAAAACTACAAAACAGAGGAAGAATGTGATTGTATGTCAATCAAGTATGGGAGAAATTAATTTCATGCATGTTGTCTGAATAATTAAGCAACCAACTCCCACATAAATTAAAAAGAAATTAGGCTATGTTTACTTCACCTTATTTTTACTTATTTCAGATCAAATCAGCAAAAATAAGTTCAGGTCAAATCAGTTATAATGTTGTTGTTAAAATTGTGCATAGTAACAAAATGATAGTAATAGTAATACTAGTTATGAAATACAAAGTAATAATAATATTAGTAACGATATGTTTTATAAAAGATAAGTTCAGATCAGAGAAATTCAGATAAGATCAAAATAGTTCAGATCAGATTAGATCAGTAAAAATAAGGTAAATTAATTAAACATAGCCTAGCTAAGTCTGACGCATCCACACAAGAAAATAAAAAGAACATTCACTATTTTCGGATCGTCTAAATAATATTAGTATCTCTTGTTGTTGTTGAGTGTTAGAATTAGTATAGTTTTTATTTTAGTTGTCTAGCCATATCACCATTCACGATTTTCGGATTGTCTAAATAATATTAGTATCTCTTAATTTGGTAGTTGATCATACCTCCTTGTGGGAAACAATACCTTGCTCACCCTATATTTACACTAATTAATCCGTATACTTGCGATATATTAAGGTATTTTTAGGACCGACCATAGGGTTTTGTGATTGAGAAGGACATGTCGATTTCCCAGCTTATTGCGGAAAAGGATATATTAAAAAAGAAGGTTAATGTTGAACCCCATGTTTGTCGTGCACATGTGAGTTGTCCCACATTGGAGAAAGAAAAGAGAAAGTACCACAATATAAGCTAGAGGAGTTACTCCTACCATTGCCAATTGGTTTTAGTATAGAACCTCCTTTGGGCTTGTATGTGGATCGATCTCTCCTCCTCCTTATTGGGTTGTGCAAGCCCATTTTCAATTCTATCAAGTTTATCATGGTATCAGAGCCCAGGTTGTTGGGCCTTTCATATTGGGCATTGTCAAGCAACTAGATTAGGGCCTCTATTGGACGTTTTATTCCCAATGAGGATTATTATTGTGTACCTTACCAATGTGCTGAAATTCTAAGGACACTCACGTGTGAGGGACAGTGTTGAAGCCCATGTTTTTTGTGCATATATGAGTTGTCCCACATTGGAGAAAAAGGAGAGAAAGTACCACGATATAAGTTAGAGGAGTTACTCATACTATTGCTAAGTGGTTTAGTATAGAACCTCCTTTGGGCTTGTATGTGGACCAAACTCTCCTCCTCTTTATTGGGTGCCCAAGCCCATTTTTAATTCTATCAAGTTTATCAGTTAAGAAATTGAAGAAGAAGCTGGTGCAAGATCTGGTGAATGGGATGAAAATTGCATTGATAGCTTCATGGCTTTTCTTTAGTCGTGTAATCTTTGCTAAGTAGAGTTTGTATTGTACTTATAAGGTAATTTGGTGGTGGTGTTGGTTGTATTTGGAAACTATGAATGAATGAAAGATTGTTTGCAACAATTGATTTCTAAGGACATGGCTCTGATTTGAAGTATATTTAGTAGCATATAAGTCTTCATTTCATAGCATTTCAAAATATCAAAACATCACAAAATGGTTCCCAAATTCAGTTACATAATTCAAACCCAAAAAAAAAGAGAGGTCAAGGGCATTAACAATCATCCCCTATAAATTAGTGAACCAAGTTGCACTACTTTGTTCGTTACACAATTTATCCCCAAAAAAATAATTGCAATGCTAAGATGCTTTTAGGTGAGTGCTTGTGGATGCTTGTGCTGACACAGGGGTGCTTCCAAATAATGGATGTGTAATGCTAAATGTTGTGCTTGATCCAGGATCCTTATAAAAAGATAAAAGAAAAGTGCTAATCTGAAATGGTATTATTACAATGATTTAATCCCAAAAAAAAGTTAACTTAACCTGAACTCACATTTGTGTAAGCATTTCTACCATGATTACACAAAACACCAAAGCCTTGTGGGGTCTGTTTGGTACAAACAAGATGTTTCAGTTAGTTATTTACATGAAATTAGAACATGGTATGGAATAAGATAAAAGTGAAGAAGAACTTAAACTAAACCTGATTCCTCCCTCTTCCCCTTCCTCTAGTGCCTCCCCTGTTGGTTCCTCCCCTCTACTGCTGGTGCTTCTCTCCTATTGCGTCTTTTTCTGCCACTCCTTCTACCTCCCCTGCTGCTTATGCCACCTCTTAGCACTCTAAACCCAGCACCTAATATGGAAGGTTAATTCTGTAGTTGTATCATGATGAGGGACTAATCTTACTTTTGTGCCCTGTTCAACAGCCCTTGTCTTAGGTGCCTTCCCCTAGGTCTTTTTGGTGGTTATTCAATTGCTCATCCTTAAAAGGGAATCTCCTTTTGTAACGTGAGGTTGAATGACACACACTGCATGGCATAACCACTCCATACTTAGTTAATCTGCTAGCCTTTTGGGATCCTCGTAGAGATTTTTTATTTTGTTCTTCCTTGGTGTATACCAGGGTCTATTTTGATTGGGGGAGGGTCGGTAGGTAAATCAACTTTAGGCCAATGTCTTTCTCCAGTTAAAGGACTTATTGAGCCAAAATAAATTTCCATGCAGGTCTTTTTCTTGTAGAAATCATGCACATAGTCCTCTGCTTGTTGATGCAAGAAGAAGATACAAACAAGTACATGACAACAGGGGATCCCACTAAGGTCACATTTCCTATAGGTGCATATTTTCTCTGCTAGGTCAACTGTCAAAGCATATATTCTGTTACTGACTTGAAAAACCATGGCAATGGATGGGATAGCACAGCAAAAGGCATCTTTTTCTTTCTCCTTCTCCGGTTTCAGTTGAACTCTTGGGCAGACCATTGCTTGCCCACAACAACTCATCCTTCAAAACTCAAATGATTAAAGAGCATTTCAGTGTTGAAACTAGGAATGACAATTACTAGAGAAGCTAATTTCAAGTAATATAAAACCCATACTAGAAGAAAAACTCCAAAATCGTACCAGTAATAAATCATTGTAATGATACACTTCCTCTGTTTTGCTTTAAATGAAAAATAGAGGATTGGCACGGGGATTTAAGAGAGGATAGAGACAGAGAGAAAGAAAAAGAGGGACCCATGTGATGAGCAGAGAGATAAAGAAAAGTAAATACCAAATAAAGTAACGTTTCATTTATTTTAAAACGGCCTAAAATGATAATTGTTTCATTTATTTTAGAACGAAGGAAATATATATATTTGGTCTATTAAGTTTTAGCTAATCTTGTGAAGAATATAATGTCCCGTCCATATTCATGGTCAATGGTCATATTTGTCCATCGTTTGAATTATATAATTGAGCTCTGTGTTTTTGCCATTAGTTATATTTCATTCATTGTCTTTTAGATGAGTAGCTAGTATTTTGGCCCAGGCAATGCTCCAAGTTAGTTACAATTATTAAATATATTATTATTCATAAATTTCATACTTTATTTTATTAGTTTTTCGTAATTTTCTGTCTAATGTGAAATTGAAAAATGGACGTTATGACATGATAAGTTGTTTTAAAAAATAGTTTTAAGGAATTGGGGATAAAAATAACAATTTTAATGGAATTGGGGTAAGAATGCAATGATCTGAATAAAAATGTTAAATATCAAAAAGTTTGTTTATATCTTTATAGTTGCATATAAATATAAGATTTTATTAATTATATTTTATTTTGAAACATTAAACATCGAAATTGTACTAGATTGGTGGTTAAACTCTCACATTTCATTTTAAATGTCATACGATAAAGAGTGTCATGTGACACATATACTGGAGAGTGTCATGTGACACTGTTCCTTTGACATAAACGCTTTTTAATATATTTATATAGATTGTAGCTCGTTTGGTAGATGGAAATAAATAACATAGATAGGGGTGTTAACGAGCCGAATCGAGACCGAACATGTCCAGGCTCGGCTCGGCTCGAGAATGATTGAGGATCGGCTCGGCTCGAGCTCGAAGCTCGTCGAGCCTCCAATATTTGGGCTCGGCTCGAGCTCGAGAGGACAAAGTCCAAGCTCGGCTCGAGGCTCGACTCGAAACTTGGCTCGAAAAAGTTGGGCTTAGGCCCAACCGAGTAGGCCCAAGTCAATATCTAAAGCTTCACTTAGGCGGTAGGCCCAACCGTATAGGCCAAGTATGCCCAAGAAAGTAGGTGAGCTTGTTCACTCACCCACCATATGTTTTTATAACTTGGTTTCCCTCTTAGCATTGCTAAGATTTCAATGTGGGACTCCATGGTTTGTTGAAGAAAAACAAACTCATCCTACCCATGCTTTTATAACTTAGTTTCCCTCTTAGCATTGCTAAGTTTTCAATGTGGGACTCCATGTTTTGTTTAACTCATCCTACCCATGTTTTTATAACTTGGTTTCCCTCTTAGCATTGCTAAAATTTCAATGTGGGACTCCAGCTTTTGTTTAAGAAAAAAACTCACTCTACATATTCTTTTATAACTTGGTTTCCCTCTTAACTTCACTAAAGTTTCAATGTGGGACTTCATGTTTTATTTAAAAACTTCCAACCTTGTAACAACAAGACTCTAAGTGCATTTAAATAATCAATTATTAAATAGTTTAATTATTAAATAATCAAATATTTTAATATATACTTCATTCCTTTTGTGAAGAAAATGGAGTATAAAGTTTGTTTTCCAACCAAGGAGGTATGAAATCAAACTCTAAGTTGAGGTAAGGACTAAGGAGTAGTAGCTATTTATAAAGAAAATAAGATTCACTAGTGGAAAAAAACACAAGGGCTGCAATGCAAGGGCAGCGGTTAATTATAAAACGCAGCCCTTAATAGTGAAGGGATGCGGTTAGCCCAAAACCGCAGCCCTTTATTGATAAAAGGGCTGCGGATAATTCAAAAACCGCAGCCCTTAAATTAAGGGTTGCGGTTGTTGGGCTAACCGCAACCCTTAAACAACCCAAAAATGAAATAACCCGCTAAATCGAGTTACTCCCTTCGCTGAACCTATTTCTCTCTCTCCTAATTCCCATTAACCCATCCCTCCTCCACTCACCGCATATTCTCTCCCCTCTCACCGCATATTCTCCCCCCTCTCACCCTTCTTCGCCGGCGGTTTAGGGTTCTCTGTCGAGGGTTCGCAAGGGTTTAGGGCTCGCCGGCGAGGGCTCGTAAGGGTTTAGGGTTCGCAAGGGTTTAGGGCTCGCAAGGGTTTAGGGTTCGCAAGAGCTGTCTCTCTCGCACCTCTCTTCCTCTCGCCGGTGAATCCACACTGGGTTTCGCTGCTGCCACCACCGGTCCTCCTGCAGCACTGTCGAATCGCGTCTCCCTCGTCGGAGCTCTGCTTTCCCAAATGTCGAATCACTGCCCCTGCCTCTTTCGCTCTCTCCTCTGATTCGTTCTGCTGCTACACTCGAGCAACCTCACCGCACCTGCATCGGAGCCGCGCAGCCTTGCCGGAGCTTTCCTCCCTTGCCGGATGTCGTCACCAGGTTGGTTTCTAATTCTCGTCCATTTTGCTGTTGTTGTTTTGTTGTTTGACTTATCGACGAAGCTTCATCAATTTGCTCTTTTTACAACACTTTTTTTTTATAGATTTTATATTTTCACTGAATTTTTTTGCGAAAAGAATTAGGTTGTGATACTAATCTTGTTAAGTACCAAGATCTGAATTTTTAGACCCATAGAGCTGCTGGAGCGACTGATTGTTGAGAAATTTCTTGTCTGGGGTGGCAAGCATAACGGTTTAATGAACCCCGACCCCCCCAAAAAAAAAATGAAGCATGAGAATGATGGGCAGACATTCGTATAAGGGTTAGCTACAAAAGAAGGGGGGAGGTTGGGTTGCAAAAGGAGATGAGATGATCACTAGGCACACTAGCTACTATTTGAAAGCAGTATTTATAAGTTATTGCACACAATAGGGAAGTGAGAGAAGGGGATTTAGAAGGGGCTATCTACTATTTGAAAGCAATAGGGCACACGCATGGTTGCACACAAAAGAAAGGTGAAAGAAGGGGAGTTAGGAGGGGGGGAGTTCTAAGAATCTATGCTGAGATTGATGACCCCCTTGATTGTAATTGACTTCTTAGATCCTTGATTAGCAGGGTTTCCTCTTATATAAATGTCCCCCTTAGTTCTTCTTTCTTGGATCTTTCTTTTCTTGCAATTGCTTTTTTTTCTCAAAAGTTTTGCGTTTATATGAAGTTTATTGCTTGATGTTGCCACAAGTATTTGGAATGAAGTTGCTTCGTTATCAACTGAAAGGTACACGTCTATTCTTTTTCATAATTTGTCTTGCGAATTGGATAAATATGTATGTAGTTGTAGGTCAATATTGAACCATCTGTTGCTCTTATTTTATCCTACGTTCCTGATCGTTTTATGGTAATCGTGTGTAAAAATTGCATATTGCAGAAATTGCTCTAATGAAATTAGCTCTATTCTTTCTCCCTTCTCCATGTCCCTTTGATAGTTGATTGTTTAGGAATGAAATGAATTTTTGACTTGGTTTACTTGTGCCTTTTCTTTTCAATTGTTCTAAATGTTGCTAAATGGCGAGATACTTCTTAAGTCCTAATTTGTATCGGATTATCTTGAATCCCAATTTTTTGGACAAATGTTCAATAACTCATGTATTATATAATTGGAGTTTCTCTGTGTGTACATTTCTCACCTAATTAGGGACCTATTCTTCTCTACTTATAAAATAAATAGATAGAAGGTATGCTATGTGTAAGTTGCCTGTTCAACAAAAAAAAATTGAAGGAGCGCCTACGTGGAGTTTAATATGCACATAGAATGGATTACCAAAGAGGGTCTCTTGTGGCTGAGAGTGACTTGGAGTGCTAGCCTTGTATTCTTTTGTAAATGACAATTTTATTTGGTTTCAAACTTTAAGCCTTATGGCTAAAGCAAAGCCTTCATTTTTCTCTCTCTATCTTCTCTTTTTCATTGCTTCTGCCTCTCATTTTTGCTTGTGCTTTTCTCTTTTCTACCATGACTCCTTCTTCTCAATGTGCCTGGAGCTCGTTCGTCGTTATGACTCCGAAAATCAATCTTTCACCATCTTTTATTGAGGGTTTTTAGTGGGTTCTTTGAGCTCTTAGCCTTCGAGTTTTTAGGAGCCTGTTACTAATTTACTAATAGAAACCTGTTGTTAGGAACCTGCAGACCATAAATGGGAACCTGTTTATTCTGCACTGGAAGAGATAGGCAGACAACTTTTAAGTTCGATATTTGATTAGGTACCTGTATCCCTATAGACCTTAGTTATTCAGAATTTTGGGAGAAAATAAGAGTAGATCATCACTTTCTGTTTAAATTTCACGGACAGGGATAGGTAGAGAGTGAAAAATAGTAAAGGAGTTAAAAAAAAGATAGAGAGGCAAATAGCAGAGAAGGAGAGAGAGATGGGAAGGAGATGATGACGCTTTGGAGGCTCTTAATTATCAGCATGTTGATGTTAAGTCAAGGCTCCATTAATGGTGAAACAGATCATTCACATGGTTAACACTTTTACAGGTTGTTGTTTTATCTTTGTGTTTAGTTATGTACTTCTGGGTAATTATTCTATGTTTTTTAGATTATGTTGATTTCTGGGTATTTGTCTACTTCTCTTAGCTGACATTGATATTCTTGCATTTGTTTTGGCGGTGTCTTATCATGAAAATTGGTCCTTTATGTCTCTCTATTTTGGTTGTGATCAAAGATATGGATTATGTTTGTTGATGGTTTGCTTCTACAAATCGAGTTGTCATGCAACTTGACTTGATTTTTGCATTGGATTTATGTGGATTCTCTCCTTGAGTTAGGTAATAAAATCAAAGCTCTTGCACTCTTCTTATAATATCATTAACTGATCATGATAATCCTATGGTCTATGTTCAGTGAGCTGAAAATATTTATGATTGGAACACTATGACATTGTAAAAAAACAGTTTTTTGCTTGAACTCCTTTCTATGCAGGGGCTTTCTCTTCTATTTTTTCTCATGTAACTACATAGGATTTTTTTTTTTTTGGCTTCCCCTAACGCATGTTGTTGTAATCTAATAAGATATCTTAATGTTGTGGAGAAGATGTGGCCGAACTTTCTATTTTGGAGAAAGATTGGTATATTTGTTTATAGCATTTTAAGGAGAAGACAAACCTTTCGACCCAAATGAGGACATTTCCATCAAATGGTTATGGTCTAAGTACTTCCTTGAGTTCACTCTTTTCTTCCTCTCATTTTGTTCTTCTTATTTATCTGTTCTTCGCATTTTTTATTTAACAATCAGGAATCGTTAATTTTGGAACCTTTTAATTAATGATGAAGATAACGACTTAGGTCTTATTACAAATTTTGTGATTGCAGAATTGAGGAACGCCTAAGAGGAAAGAGAGAAGGAAATAATGCAAAGTTGAATACAGCAAGAGATTGAAGCTTGTGAAAAACTTCTTACCGAATATTCTTAGATTTAACATTATGTGTTATTTTGGTCTTACTTCTTCCACCTATTATAAAATTTGTATGCAGCTATGATTATTGGGAAATTTCAATGCTTACAAGGCTTTTATACATTTGACTCTTATTTTTGCATAAAAAAACAGAAGAAAAGTAAAAATTAGGATAGAGTTTCTTTTACCAAATGTATTCATCCTGATTTGCATGTTATTGGTGTAAATATATATATATATAGGCCATTTTACCAAACATTGTTTCCAATCGCTATTCCTAGCCTAACACGCGCAACGCGCGCGATCTAACCACTAGTGTTCATATAATTTGCATTGCTTTTAATTCATTTCACCGAAATTTGCATTAAGCTGTTCATAGTAGTTTTTGCTTTCTTGGGGGGCCGTGCGCTGTGTAAAAAACATAATTTGCAATGAAAAATGATACTTTTATATATTTATAACTGTTTGGGAACATTTTAGAACAAAAAAATGCAAAAAAAAAAAAAAGGTCACAAGGGCTGCGGTCAAGGCAAAAACCGCAGCCCTTAACCCACCAAGGGCTGCGGTTTTGGCCCTTAACCGCAGCCCTTAACCCAACAAGGGCTGCGGTTTTTGCCTTTACCGTTAACCGCAGCCCTTCCTAAATACCAAGGGCTGCTAGTCTAATTGTTGCGGTCAAAATACGCAGCCCTTGGGCCCCTTTTGACCGCAGCCCTTGAGCTTTTTTCCTCTAGTGATTGGTGCTTGTTTTCTTAACCAATGTGGGACTTTAGTGCCTAGTGGAGTACTATTTAAGGTCCAAGTTGGATTACATATTAAAATATAAATAGTAATCTAAATTTTATCGAACGTGTTTGCGAGCTTTCGAGCCGAACTCTATTAGGCTCAGGCTCGGCTCGTTAAGGTCTCGAGCCGATCCCGAACTCGAATCGAGCTTTGACCGAGCTTTGACCGAGCTTTGACCGAGCCGAATCCGAATAATTTGCGAGCCGTCCTGGCTCGTTAACACCCCTAAACATAGACATTAAAATAACGCACTATATATAGCACTTTTTTCATAAAAATGTGAAAAAGATATTTAGTACTAACCGAATATCCTGTGGAAGGATAGAACGATTCTGCTTCTGGTATGGAATCATCATACTAGCCTCGAAATGTGTCTGCAAATGAGAAAAGCTGCACAAAAAGAATGGTTCCTTGAGTTTAACAATGTCAATTTTATTGCAAGTGTAACTTTATTTACATTTTCTAAGAAGGTACAAAGAAAAGTTTTGGCGACCTAATAGCGTGTATTACTTGTATACAATGTATAACTTTTGTATCTCTTTGGCATGTCGCAAGAGAAGCAAGCACTCATGTACATAGTTTGCAATACAACTCTACAGAGATGAGAGAGAAACTCTTAAGAGAGAGAAAGAACCATGAGATGCAAAAGACCCTCAAGAAGCCAAAGAAACCTCCTGACCCTGAGACCTCCCTGATTCACCTTCCCGTCCATGAATCCTCCATCCTCCAGCTTATTTCCTTTTGTTATAGAACACCAAATTGCCATTATTTGCTTTTCTCTAACTCAACTAATTGGGTGTTTGGAACCAATTTGTTATGCCTCTTTCTAGATCTAGATATCCACCTACACTATTATGCAATAGAATCAAATCTGATTCAAAACCTCTGCTTGGAGCTCAATCTGCTTCCCCACCGGTTACTTTTGCTCAGCGACACCAATACTCCCAGCGAGATTCCGAGGCTGGCTTCCCAGGAATCAAATACCACCGCGTCCACCGTCAATCATCCGACGAATACAGTACCAGCAGAAAGCAACAGCGTCTCAGCCATCATCAGTCCTCGACTTCGCCTTCGACCACCGCTTTCGCCACCGCACCCAGCCCTACCCGACACAAGGCCTACAACTTCTTTCATGCGATTCTTCAGGTAAGTCTTCTTCTTCTCAATTCATTGGTATGTAATTGCCTTTGGTTAGATCTGCCTAATTGGTTAATGGATGATCTTAAATTTGTTTCAATTATGAAGTGCCTCTTGGCTATGAAGTTCAATATCTTCATTGTTAACACTCTGAATTTATTTCATATTTTGTTGAGTTGGATCGAAGCTGCCTCTAAATTCCAGATTTGTTTTCTCTATATAATTATTATGGATGGATTTGTGCTGCATTACACCCCTCGAAAAATAACTTTTCATGAATTTTCTCATGCTACCAGTTATGTGTGCTTCATGATTTGTTCTCTAATAAAACGGATTTTTGCCTATTTTTATAATCGATCTTATCTTTATTCTCCTATTATGAATTCTAATTGGATCCCCTACTTGTTTAGACAGACGATATATGATCCATCTCGCTGCCATAATATCTCACTCATAATGATTTCATTTACTTTTTCTCACTATCTCAATTCCTTTGAGCTTAAGTATTGCTTTTCTCCAAAGCTTTGTCAGATTGATTATACTCTTGTGTGCTTAATCCAGAATATTAGTTTAGGCATTGTTCACATGATTTTGAAGTATGTATGGGTTATCTTAAATAGCAATCCTTACATTCTTACTTGGTTTTCTCAGTCTCTATCATGTGCTAAGTTTTATAAGTCATTCTTGCGGTACATTGAGAATTTTGTGATGTTATCATTTAATAATACTTTGGATTTAAGAGATTACACATTCACTTCCTTTCATGCTTCTCAGTTTCCTATCACTCTTGATATTGCTATCGCGACCTCTATTAATATAGTTATTGAATGGTTGGTAAAACCTCTAATGTCTGTTATTATTAGAATGATCCGCACTTACTTGGAGTTTCCTCTTGTTGTGGTTATTAACATTCTTTTTACCAATTTAGAGATGGATCGGGTCTTCATACCCCATTGGAACCGAGTGCTTTATCACTCGCTATGGAACAGGGGTGGTTCTTCACCCCTTCTCACTTTTTTCAAGTTTTACAGGTCAAGACTCTTTTTTCAAATCCATCCAATCAAGATGGGAGCAACTTTCATTCTCTCGGAAGACCATTACGATATCCTTCATTGTAAATTTTTGACTCAAAACTTGGGATTTATCAAATATACTTCTTTTACTTCTTCATTGCATTTTGCTTACTACTATGGAACGGGATTGCAATCCCATATTGAACCGAGTGCTTAGACACTCGCTTAAGAATAAGGGTGTTATCACACCCCCTAACCGTGTGCTACCTAGTTACAGGATTGTTGAGCAAGCTGTTTACCCTGTGGTTTACAAAACTAAAGGAAAAAATTCATGGAACCGATTGCTCCACCACTCGCAAATGTATACTTATCTAATTGACCAGGCTCTTGAAGCCTTATCGAACCGAGTGCTTGACACTCGCTTTTGCATAGGGGTGGTGATACACCCCCTGATTCGTTTTCTTTCTATGGCATGTCTTTTTTCTCATCTCAGAATTGAAACAAGGAGAGGAAGAAAGGTAATGAGGCCATTTGCTTGGCCTATGTACGAACAGGTTTTTTATAAACCTACCAAACGAATCTATCTCACCAATCTGTTTATTATATGAAAATTTTATGCTGGAATATCCAAGGGGGTAAAAAAAACCCCAAGCATTGAGTGAGCTACTCTACCTAAAGAACAAATATAAACCGGATATTATCTTTGTAATTGAAATCTTAACTAATAATAATATTAGCCATCAAATTCTCAAAGCTCTTCACTTTCACAATAAGTTAGTTGTTGACCCAATTAACCACGTGGGTGGAATGTGGGTGTGTTGGAATAACTCCAATATTACAGTTCAAAATCATTACTTTCATGATCGTTTGGTTCATCTCGACGTTCTCTACAAGCCACACAATAAAATGTATTCCATCTTGGGCACATATTGTGAAGATTTGTGAAATTTAGCATCACATTTGATTGAAGTATAGAGAGAGAGAAAGAGAGAAAGAGTTTAGAGATTTTCAGTTTATCATTTCAGTAGAATGAATTAAATTACAAAGATGAGGGAGATGAGGGTATTTATACAACATAGTGTAATAGAGGGTTAAGTATAACTGTACATCTAACAAACTAACATAATTAGTTGCTAAGTGGTTGAGCTGGAGAGCTGAGCAACTGAGCTGGAGGAATGGATACTCCAATATATTGCCCGGCTAAAAATGTCAAAAAAGATACTTTATGGGCTTATTTGAATAACTACTTACTACTCTCCCCTTCCCCTAGCTTACGCTTGGGGATTTTAATGAGATGCTCTCTCCCAACGACAAACTAGGCAGATGTTCTTCTGAAACAGAACCAACTTCACCGACTCCCCCTCCTCTTGACTAATTCTCAAGCAATAGATATTCCCTGTTTACAACAAGCTTTTTCGTGGAAAGGCAACCATAACAACGAGATCATTTACGAACGTTTAGACAGGGCCATCTGTCATAAAAGTTTTTTCGACTGCTTCAACAATAGTACTATTTTCTATGGTAGCTTTACAGTTTCCGATCATGCACCCATCATTTTCTCCACCAGTGATGGGGAAATCACTTAACCGCCTCCTTTCCAGTTCCAAAATTTTTGGACGATAGACTATGACTCGCATAATATTGTTAAGAAAAATTGGAATATTCCAATTACAAGCTCGCGTTTCTATCGTATTCAGCAAAAGCTTAATCGCATTAAAACTGAACTTAAATCTTGGGCTAAAACAAAGTACAAACACACGTCAAATAAACTACTCCACAATGACGAAAAAATAAAAGAAATACAACATAAGTTATGGCTACAGCCGTATAATCAAATCCTAATTAAACATGTTAGTCGTCTCATCTTGCAAAGAGAAAAACTACTACTTTTCAACCAAAAAGCTTGGGTCATAATGCAAGGAAAGCTTGGCTCACCCAGGGGGATCGCAACTCTAGATTCTTCCATAATAGAATGAATAAAACAATGGCCCACTTGACTATTTTCAGATTAAAAAATGATCTTGGCCAATGGATTGACTCTCATGACGATCTTACTGCTCTGCTTTCAGATTTTTTTAAGAAACGATTCAAATCTTCACACTCCGCAAATAGACAGATTGATCTGAACTTTATCAACCCTTTCGTGTCCCAACCGGACTCCGATAAACTCCTTGCTCCAGTCTCTACCGAAGAAATAAAAAATGATATCTTTGATATTAATCCGTTAAAAGCCCCAGGCTCCGATGGCTTTGGTGCAAAATTTTACCAAGCTTACTGGCCCATCATACAAAGAGAAGTAACCACTGCTATTCAAAGCTTGTTCTTCCATGGGAAACTCCCTCCTTCATTAAATCATACTCTGATCACTCTTATTCCCAAAAAAGAAGCTCCTGAAACCCCAGATCATTTTCGTCCGATTAGCCTAATCAACACTAGTTATAAAGCAATATCAAAAATTTTGGTTAACCGTCTACAACCAATTTTGCAAAAAGAAATAAGTCCCCTACAAAATGCTTTTACTCAAGATCGCTCTATTCATGATAATCTCCTTATAGCTCAAGAAGCTCTCAATACATTCCATAAATCTCAAAATAAGACTGGTTGGTGTGCACTAAAATTCGACATGGAGAAAGCTTATGACATAATTGAATGGGATTTCATTTGGGAAACTCTTCGGGCTTTTGGTTTTCCCACCTTATGGATCTCATGGATAAAAGAATGTGTCACAAATGTTTCATACTCAATCAAAGTTAATGGTCAACCTTCACCCTGGTTCCGCCCCTCCAGGGGCCTTCGTCAGGGTGACCCCCTATCGCCTACCTGTTCATTATCTGCATGGAAGTGCTCATAAAGAAATTTACTATCCAAAGCCAAGTCCCCAATTTAGGCATTGACTTTAAAATCCTTCCGAGAACTGCTAATATTCCTTGTCTCCTGTTTGCAGATGATAGCCTTCTCTTTTGCAAAGCTACTACGTCAGCTTGTACCAATCTAAAAAGAGTTCTCGATGACTTTTGTACCATCTCTGGTCAATTAATCAATTTCCACAAATCATCGATCATCTTCTCCAAAAAGGTCAACCAACCTCGTAAAGTGGCTTTAGCTAGCCATTTTAACATGCTCCCTAATTCGCCCCTAGGCAGATATCTTGGAATTTTCTTCAGTTCCCACCATCCTTCTAAAGCAGATCTCGGCCATATTGTACAAAAAACAGAGCAAAGAATTAATTTATGGGAATCTGGCTTCCTCTCCAAAGCAGGGAGATTAACTACGATCCAGGCCAACCTCGAGGCCCTACGGGCATATACATGCGCCTCAAGTATGTTGACACCTGGCATTATTACCTCGATTGATTCTCTTCACAGGAAATTTTTCTGGCGTCAAAATAAGGAAAGATATGCAACCCCACTAATTGCCTGGGATAAAATTTGCAGACCAAAATCCCAAAGGGGTTTAGGCCTTAGAAAGACTTTGCCAATGAATAAATCCTTTATTGTAAAACTTGGTTGGAAAATTCTCACCGAACCTAATAATTTTTGGGTTAAACTCATTTTCGACAAATATCTTCAAAATCAATCGTTTTTTAACTGCAAACCTAAGCCAAATGACTCACCCATTTGGAAAAAAAATTTACTTCAACGCCCATTACTCCATAAAGGCATTCGTTGGAAAATCGGAGATGGTTCTCAAATTCTTTCTTGGCTCCATAACAGGGGCCTAGAGGAAAATTTAATGACCATCTTAAAGTTATATGAAAACCAGATCGATGTTAACCTGCTATTAGAAGATTTCATTTTACCAGATAAATCTTAGGATCTTCCCAAATCAAAAACCCTTCTCCCTGACCACATCATCAAATGCATTAAAGGCATTCTCTTACCATCTGCCTCCCTCTCTGATGAACCTATTTGGGGCCCTAGTCCTTCAGGACTATTCACAGTTAAGTCTGCTACTTGGTTGGCTCATAACCTTCCATCTGCCAAGGAAAAATGGCCTCACCGGTGGATTTGGAATCTCGATATCCCGCCAAAACTAAAGATTTTTCTATGACAGATCTGTCATAATAGCCTCGGGGTTCGTGCAACCCTTGCAAAAAGAAATATCATCCCTTTTAGTCAATGTGCCCTTTGTGCCACCCAGGAGGAATCCATAGATCACATCTTTGGACATTGTTCCAAGCTCCTCCCCCTTTGGCAGCTTAAATAACTTAATGATTGGTTTCCCCATTCCTTAACTAGTGTCACTTTATTAGATACGTACTTTTACTAATATTAAAAAGAATAAAAGCTTGGCTTCTAAATATGTCTTCCTAATTTGGAGTATTTGGAAAGAAAGGAACAATATCATCTTTCATAACGACTCGCTTAATATTCATAGGATTCTTCATATAGCAAAATTTCTTTTCTTAGAATGGAGTCTTAGGAATGCAGTTGATTACTGTAATTCCTTTGGCTCCCCTTTTTTCCACTCTTCTCTCCATCCCTCCACTCCCAAGTACCCTTCTTCACTTTTGGTGGCTTAAGAGCCTCTATCATCTCCATTTTTCAAACTCAACTTCGACGGTTCTGTTCGTGATTCTTCAGCAGCAGCAGGTTTTATCATCAGAGATTTTGACGCCAACCTAATCAAAGTTGCAGCCTTAAACCTTGGTACATTTTCAGTCTCGGTGGCAGAAGCTATAGCCCTTCATCAACATGGAGTCTGGCTAGCTATTCAAAATGCTATTACTCATCTCCGTATCGAAGGAGATAACCTCATGGTTATCAATTCTATCAAAGGCATTTGGTCCCCTCCTTGGCAGATCGCCCACATCATTCAGTATATCCAGACTTCTCTCTGCTCCTTTTCTTCTTGGACTATTCGACATGTCTACCAGGAAGCAAACAAAGCAGCAAATTGGATTGCCAATGTTGGCCACCTCATAGATTCTAGTTTTTGTATTGAAAATTGTACTCATTCAGCTCATCATTCAATCCTTGTAAACGATAAGGTTGGAGCTCCCCTCGTGCGGAGGGTCTCCTAACCTTCTTTTTCCTTACCTCTAAAAAAAATGTCGCAAGAGAAGCGTGGAGTAGGAAGAGTTAAATGGCTGAAAGGATAAGGAAGCAGCAGCCTAAGGCCAAAGCAGCGACGGTTTCGCCTGCAACATCAGAACCAGGATGCCCGGAACTAATCTAAAAGTTGTTCATGGTGTCGTCATGTCTTCAGCACGCTGCCAGCAGCTATGATCAGCTTCCCCCATCTCCGACCTGAATATATTTAATTGCGAATCATCACATCACCTATTAGGCTCTATTCTCCTCAACTTATTCAAATAAGTTTCGTAACAGTAGCTTTAGTCCAATGGTATAAGTCAAGTAAAAATCACTAGTTGAAAAAAAGTAAACATACATAGTGATATTTAGAATTTACTTTTCTACAAAATTTCTTAATGGAAATAAAGTGTGATAGCAGTGTTACCTAATTCACTATTCATCCTGCGAATTGCAAATTGAGACAAGCGAATTATGGTTAGTTTTGGTTTAGTTTTGGCCCATTTTGGGGGATTGCGAATTTAAAAGGTGAATTAGATAGCGAATTAGGTATCACTGTGTGATACTCATCCCAATTAAGGACTAAAAGTATACCCATGCTAGTTACATTGTCTAAGATGTTATTAATTTCAAAATACTTAATATTACTACTTTTAGGCTATCACACTTATAATAAGCGCTAAATGTGTAACGTTTTCCATAAAAAATGATTTTAAACTTACCAGAGCCCAAAGAGCATTATGCTCACAATGTGCCTTGAGAAAGTAATCAGTTCCCCATTAAGGCCCGTACTTTTGGACTGAACTGAACTGAAACAAACTGAACTGAGCTAAAACTAATAATAATAATATTTATTATTATTATAATAATAATAATAATAATAATAATAATAATAATAATATGTATTATAATAATATTTATAATAATAATAACAACAACAACAACAATAATAATAATAATAATAATAATAATAATAATAATTAATAATAATAACAACAATAATAATAATAGTTATTAATAATAATATTTATTATAATAATAATATTTATTATAATAATATTTATAATAATAACTATTGTTATAATAATAATTAATTATAATAATTAATAATAATAATATTTATTATTATAGTTTTAATATATAATAATTATTATTATATTATAATAATAATGATAATTATCATTATTATTATTATTATTATTATTATTATTATTAATAATAATAATAATAATAATAATAATAATAATAATAATAATAATAATAACATTAGACAAGACTGAACTGAAATAAATTGAACTGAAAATAAGTCCAAAAGAACAGGGCTTGAATGGCTTGAAGGGCATGTTCCATCTGGTTAGCACCTGCAAGATCTGCCTTGAAATCAACAGCTGCCCATGAGATCAACGTCACACTGAATGCCATTGGAAGCCCAAACTTCACGTTGTCTCCTGCATCGTAGTATCCTCCCATTAAGTCCGCCTACATGACCATTTTCATACCATTTATATGAGAAATCTTTAAGAGTTTAATTAAACACAAGTAAAGTTGGTAACACAACCTCCCTTAATATATAGCTATAGTTGTTATCTGTTTTACTAGTTGTTAGCTGTGAATTGTCTCAAGTGCTTTCATGACAATTAATATATACTTATTTGTAATATTAGTGGTTGGAATAGTAAAAAAAAAAAACAAAGAAGAACTATATTCTACCATCTAAAGCTACCCCCAAAGCAACTATTAAAAAAAAAAAAAAAAAAAAACTACCCCCAAAGGCTTACTTGTGCTATTGTAGCTAATCTTTCGAAAGACTAGCTACCTCATGCGTACCACTTCACCAAACTCTACTTTTCTTCTTTAGTAGAGTTATGACTTACTCGAAACAATTAAAGGTACTTAATAAATATTATCGAACAGGGACATAGTATAGTGTGGTATACTGGTATTATTGTGTTTATCAACACATGCAAATTGTAGGTATATTTTTTTACAAGTTTATCCTATCTTATTTCCTGATTTGGTCACATTGTTTTTTTAAAGTTTGTGACTGGTGAGCATGTTTTGGTGAAAAATTATTTTTGTAAGTGTCATAATTTTGCGAACTAGTGCCTCTGATCTTATTTAATATGAACACTTTGGTTTTCACCATAACCAATGAAAAAAGTAAAATGGATTAAAGATGGAGAAGAAAATTATGTAAGCAGGGGAGAAAAAGTAACCATAAGGTACATTACATGGGGTTTGATTGAACAAAAGGCATGGGGACCCATGTCTAAGAATGATATCAAAGTGTGTAGATTAAAATGAAATGTTAAAAAAAAGGAAAGTGTGTAAATTAAAGAAAATTGGGGGAGTACATTTCACAACAAAATGGTTTCGAAAGGGTGTTAGACACTTGTATTATATATAGTTGCTTAATTCACTTTATAGAACATGCACATAAGATTTGCATTGGAGAGCAACAGGTGATAGCCTACTGGTGTTGGCATCACCTCCGATCCCAGAGATCCTGGGATCGAGTCTCACCCCTTGCAAAGAGGGATCCCCAATTCTATACCGTAATCACTAATACTTGCATCGGCTGAAACGTAATATCTGATGTACCTGTTCTGAATAACCATCTTTGAGACCGGAATCTGTACGCCACTTAACTCGTTGATTCCAGGGGAGTCTACCAGATCTCTGAGCTTCGAAAAACAGCAAGCACTTGTCGAGCGCGTCGCCGTAATCAAAGGTACTCGCCGTCGCAGCAACTACGCTAGGAGTTGAAGAGAGCAAGTCATAGAGTTGTAAAGCCACCAGCAGAAGGCTACACAAGCGAAGGAGCCCCAAGATAATATGAACTTATTAGAGCCTGAACCATTCTTTGTATATTATTTTGCGTAAAACTGTTCTTTTGGCAACAAATGCGTGATTTATAACTATGTTAATTCTCAGCAAAGCAGAAATGAAGAAGAATCATATACTACTTAGGTAGAAAGAGTCCGGAAAATGACACACTATTTCAGGTAATGACTATTTTACACCAAGTTGATAGCCTCCACGTTCAGGTTAATTAAACTTAGAGCTCTGCACGTTTGCTGGTACTTGTAAAGGTCAAATGACGCTAATTTTGTCAAATGTTATATATTCACTCTGGCACTATGTCACTTATATCTAGAGACGACGGTCGGGTGGTTGGAAAGATAGGGACATTTACGGCCCGTTTGGTATGTAGCTGGGTTATAAATGCTGGTAATGGGAATGAATTTGTATGTAAATTTGTAAAGAAATAAAATCATTGTTCATTCTCATGGTAATGCTAATTTATCCTAAAGTGTATTTTTTTTTTTGAATTTTCATTCCCATCCAATACCACTTTGTAGGTGGTAATAAGTGGTAATGAAAATTACTTCCCCTTAAAGAAAAAATCACAAGTTTAGGGGTGATATTGCTTCCCCATGTAGAAAAAACACAAACTTGGGGGTTGGAATTGTCTCCCCATGGAGATTTTAAGGGTACTTCCCTTGTAATCTTACACTTAAAATTCATTCCTATAACCGCATTTTATTACCGACTACCAAACCGGTCACTAGAATATGGTCTACCTAACTACCTTGCTTTCGGATCGGGTTCAGTTCTAGTGGATCATATCTATTCGATTTCTGGTGTAGTTTGGATCAACTTAATGCAAGCTTATGTTGGGTCTGGTCAATTTCGAGTCGGGTCTATTTCGTAAGCGTGTATTGGTGTATATACTTAGATCGGGTCGGATTGGGTTGGGTACATTGGTGTATATGATCTCATAAGTGTTGATCACCTCTATATATGTTGGTTATAATATACTTCCACCAATCTTTATACATTGAGACATATTGCCATTTCGGAGTGTTCTTTTTAATAATTGGAATATTTTAGCACCTAAAATGTTCTAACAACTTTTCATTTAAGGTACCTAAAATGCTTCCCAAACATAGCCTATGAAGAGTCTGAGCTCATGTGGCTTAATAGAACTCATTCTTGTCAAGAAGGCTGGTCTGTCGGTTAAGGCACAAAGTGAGGCGATTGTGGATCGGAGTTGATATATCCTCTTCTCTTGAGGCTACTCTTTTTCGTTTATGGGAGCCTGTATCTTGCATCATTGTGAATTTTATACAATTGACGGGAACGAAGGGAGGAACCCTTTGTAACACATCCAAAATCCATACACGTCTAAACTATGTTGCATCGACTTTGGGAGTGTTACCGCCGCGGTGAAACGCAAGGCTTATTGAATTTAAAACACTAACTTACTTTTTATTTTGAAAACTAAATTACAGCGGAAATAAAATGTTAACTTAACTACAACTCGGGGTTTCACTATTGACCCCTTTTTATTTAAAACAATTAACTAAGTAAATCATAAACAATCTCTAGAATGTTCAACCAAAACACTTTAAAAGTTTATAATCAAAAGTATTCCCGTATGCCCGAACTCATACAGCATCACCAGCATACCTAATCTGCTCCCCGTTGAAATATCAATGGTTCATCACAGGTCAACAAACATCACAAATAACAAACAATCAGCTATGCTGAGTACATACATAATCAGTTAAATAATACACTAAGCATAATCAGAATAATAATAATCATTCCTAGACATGATACTACAAGAGTATTACATTTCATTTTTTTATAATTGAATTGGCATCGAACGAGCACCGTCATCTTTCTAGAATCATACGGGCTACTTAATCCTTAATAGACAACTTGGTCTATTAGATGGAATGTAAATACAATTTTGTTCCGTTCCACATCCATCACCTTAGTATGCATACCCCTAAGATCGTACGGAACCTTCCGCCTACTTGAGTTATCAAAATTTATAAGGACACTACTGTCGTCACAGTAGGCCTGCGTAGGAGTGTAGAACAAGTCCCACACTCCCTCCATTGTTCATACTTGTAGGGATTCCAACTACAAGTTTATCGCCAAAGATCCTTCTTAGTGATATTCATTCATACAACATTAAGCATATAATCATTTAATTTTCCTTCTTAGGTACACTGCTCAATTCTTTAGTTTAAGCAACCTCTTGTAACATCCTTGCTACAACAATTAAATCATAGGATTTCAATCCAATTCTCATTTCATGCGTGTGATACGATAAAATTACGCATACCAATAATAATTCATTCCAACTCACAAGTCATACAATAAGGAAATACATACAGATTTCCAATTGATTTCATGTTACCAAACAATCTTATCAATCATAATCAACCATTCCAATAAAACAATTCATAACCTAACATGATACTAACGTATCTAATTGAACTAGTACGTGTACGTACCTTGTAACGGAGAATCTTCGCTGACTACTTAAAACGTTCCGCTTATGAAATTGGGACCTAATCGAATAATAAAAGTATTTCAGTGCTAAGTCCTTGATGTTATAAAATAAAAATCAGCTTAACTAACTATGTACAATATGATGTTTTGAAGATTAAAATAATCAAACTTATTGTTTAAACTTTTCCTTCATAAATGTCATTGAACTAGCATATCTAGGACTTAATAGTATGCTTGTAAATTTGATTTTTGTTAACTTTACTATACTTTATTTACAAAACCAACTTAAACCATTATATACACAAGTGTTATAAAAATCATATTTGAGAAATAGAATTATCATAAGAACTACAACATAATTATAAATCTGATTTCTTTTACTAATTATATACTTTACTTATAATTACAAACTTAATCCAAGATACATAAAAATAACAAAATCAGATTATATGAATTAATTTAAAGAAGAAAAGAGGGAGGATAACCACCGAAGACCACCGGCAACTGAACCCGCGGCTGACTTGCGTCCTGGCAACCACGACGCACCACTCCGGCAGCACCTCGCGTTCGGCCTCATAGTAATGCTAATTTTTCCTAAAACATCTATTTTTATTTTCGTTTTTCATTCTCATCCAATACCACTTTGTAGGTGGTAATGAGTGGTAATGAAAATTACTTCCCCTTAAAGAAAAAAAACACAAGTTTAGAGGTGATATTGCTTCCCCGTGGAGAAAAACACAAACTTGGTGGTTGGAATTACCTCCCCATGCAGATTTTAAGGGTGCTTCCCTTGTGACCTTACACTTAAAATTCATTCCCATTACCGTTTTTTATTAACGACTACCAAATCGGCCGTTAGAATATGGTATACCTAACTACTTTGCTTTCGGATCGGGTTCAGTTCTAGTGGATGATATCTATTCGAATTTTGGTGTAGTTTGGATCAACTTAATGCAAGCTTATGTTGGGTCTGGTCAATTTCGAGTCGGGTCTATTTTGTAAGTGTGTATTGGTGTATATACTTAGATCGGGTCGGATTGGATTGGGTACATTGGTGTATATGATCTCATAAGTGTTGAGCACCTCTACATATGTTGGTTATAATATACTTCCTCCAATTTTTATAAATTGGGACATAATGTCATTTCGGAGTATTCTTTTTAATAATTGAAATATTTGATAGTTATCTTAGGATTTTTTGTCCCAAACTACCTTTAACTTTCAAGTTTTTGCGAGAAACTACCTTATAAAAAAATTGTTGTCCTAAACTACCTTAGTTTACAATTTTGTTGTTGACAGCTACCTTATGTTGGTTTCCGGCATTGACTTTTGTTTTTTCAGTTCAAAATTGTGGGAAAAATAAAATTACCCTTGTGGAAATTAAGGAGGGTGATTGTTTCAATTTTAGTTTACGTTAAGAGGAATTTAATGGTGGATTGGTGGTACAAAGTGTCACATAGATATGAGAGAGAGAGAGCGAGCACACATGGAAATGGGGAAATTAGGATGGGGAAAATTAAAAAAGGGTTTGAAGAGGTCAAGTGATATAACGTGACAATAAAAAATCGGAAAAAATAAAAGTCAACGCCGACAACAGTCTGGATTATGTCATGTTACTGTTGATGGTGCTTGGAAAAAGCAGGTTCGAAGACCTTGTCCTTCAGCTGGTATTGGTTGGAAAGGAGTATTGGAGGATGGTGGCGAGTTTCAAGGGAGTTGATCGATCAAAGCAATTTCAAGACTTCAATGTGAAGCATTAGTTGTTTTAAGAGGATTACGAGGAAGGCTTTAAACGTGGCGTATCAGCAATGTCTGTACATACTGATTCCAAGATGTTAGTATGTATGTTAGGGCAGAAGCAATTTCCTTTTCAAATATGTACTATAGGGCATGACATATTAGCTTTATGTAACAAGTTTAGGTTTTGTGAAGTTAGAAAGGTTAATAGAGATGAGGTCGAGGTAAGTCATAATTTGGTTGTTGCTGCTAGGAATGGTGTTAATGTGTAATGTATAATGCTGCTTGTTTGTACTTGTTGTCAAAAAAAAAAAAAAAAAAAAAAAAAAAAAAAAGCCGAAAACCGGCATAAGGTAGTTGTCAACAACAAAATGGTAAAAGTAATGTAGTTTGGGTCAACAATTTTTTTATAAGGTAGTTTATCGCAAAAACATGAAAGTTAAAGGTAGTTTGGGACAAAAAATCCTAAGATAACTGTCAAATATTTCAATTATTAAAAAGAATACTCCGAAATGACATTATGTCCCAATTTATAAAAATTGGAGGAAGTATATTATAACCAACATATATAGAGGTGCTCAACACTTATGAGATCATATACACCAATGTACCCAATCCAATCCGACCCGATCTAAGTATATACACCAATACACACTTATAAAATAGACCCGACTCGAAATTGACCAGACCCAGAAAGCTAAATAGTTTAAATGTTTGGCAAAATTAGTTGCTTAAGTTGATAAATTACTTTGTCGTAATTAGTAATTGTCAAAATTTTAGAAAGGTTTTCAAAAATTCAGGTACCTGATTTCAATAAGTTAACAATTTTAACTTATTAATTTCCGTCATATGAACCACCTAAAAATTTATTTTAGGTGCTTCCCATACACTACTAATTATTTTAGCACCTAAAATATTCTAGCAACTTTTTATTTAAGGTCCCTAAAATGCTTCCCAAACATAGCCTATGAAGAGTCTGAGCTCAAGTGGCTTAATAGAACTTATTCTTGTGAAGAAGGTTGGTATGTTGGTTAAGGCACAAAGTGAGGCGATTGTGAAGTTGACATATCCTTTTCTCTTGAGGCTACTCTTTTTCGCTTATGGGAGCATGTATCTTGCATCATTGTGAATGTTATACAATTGACGGGAATGAAGGGAGGAACCCTTACAATCAAAGTTGGCCCTTTCTCAATCTCCTTCAGTGGTGATCACTAAAAAACTTATTGATGCAAAAATACAAACAAGTAAATGACACCGTACCCTATCTCTTACGGATTAGATAACCAAAATTGTTTATCCTTGGAGGCTATTAGTCCCTGAATAAGGGTTCCTCGCCACAAGCCTGTTCTATTGAACTTATTTTGGCTGAAATTAAATTAAATTAAATTAAATTAACTGAAATTAAATTAACTAAACTGAAATTAACTGAAATTAAATTAACTGAACTCAAATTAACTGAAATTAAATTAAATTAACTGAACTAAACTGAAATTAAATTAACTGAACTGAAATTGAAACGATAATTATTATTATTTATTATTTATTATAATAATAATATTTTTTATTTTTTATTATTATTATTTATTATTATTATTATTATATTATTATTATTTATTGTTTATTATTATTTATTATTATTATTGTTATTATTTATTATTATTAATAACATTATTATAATTTTTATTTATTATTATTATTTATTATTATTTATTATTTATTATTATTATTATTGATTATTGAATATTATTTATTATTTATTATTTATTAACTGAACTGAAATTAAATTAAATTAACTAAAATTAAATTAAATTAACTGAAATTAAATTAACTGAAAATAAGTCCAAAAGAACAGGGCCATAGTATGGGTTATCTTAAGTTTTAATGAGTACCAATTATAGATTGTAAGAACAACTATGAAAGAGGAAGATGTATTTAAAAAATTAACCATTTAAACATCGAACTCAATGAATAAAAAATGTACACAAACTCAAAAAGAGAGTTAGAACAAATTTGGCAAGGTAGCAGCTCGGTACATGTGTAGAGAAGTAAACCTTCAGTGTAGGGGTGTTCATTTCGGATATCCGATCTGATCCGAAATTTCGGATCGGAAAAAATGCGATGCGAATCCGATCCGAACTTTTGGATCATCGGGTATCTGAAAACTAAAGAAATTTTAAATTTTCAATGGAAAAGTTCATAAAATAAATTTCGAACCGAATCGGATATTTCGGATATCCGGCCTTGAAAACGGATATTTCGGATCGGATATCCAAAAATATCTGGAAAACTCCGGAAAATTTCCATGTTTCGGATATTTTTGGATATCCGAAAATGAAAAATTCTGATCTGTATCCGATCTTGAAAATTTTCGGATATCCGACTCGAAATATCCGAAAACAAAAAAAAGGATCGGATATCTGATATGCTGTCGTACACCTGTCAAAAATAATTCCTGCAAAACCTTCTAACAATATAGTATGGTAAGTAGGGTCGAATCCACAGGGAAATGTTTGTTTTAATCTAGCTTCTAATGCATGGAGAAACTAAACAAGATCAGGAATAATGAATTAAAGTTCTAAACTAATCAAACTACCAAAATCAAGCTAAAAAGGATCTAGGGCAATGGTTCACCATGTTCATAACTATAATCTATCAAAATATCATCAATGGTTCAATTAATCAGATATCTAGAGCACATGTTAATCCTACGGTCGAGTCTTAACGCTCTCAAATCAACATATGCTAGTACGGTCGCTCAACATAATCAGATTTGCTAATTGTAGGTAAGCCTCTAAAGAGTATTATCTCTCGATCTATGACTCGATATTAGCAATATTTAATCAGACAATTGATCAAATTGCAAGATGAATAATATAAACACTAAGCAATTAGAAATATCAAGACTAGTCAAACCATGAATAAATATAAATCAATAATTATATCATATAACCATGTATTCCCAAACCCTAGAAAATAAGACTACTCAATCATGAAATAAGTAATAAAATATAAATCCACAAACGAAAGCATAATTGAAAAAATCAGTAAAAGAGAGAGAATGAAATAACAAAACTAATGAATTAATGAATAACATGAAAAACTAGGGTTTAAAATAAAGAGAGAAAAAGATGAAGAAACTAAACTAAAACCTAATACTAAAATAACGTGAAAAGGCCAGGTCCCCGCTGGAAAGAGTGAGAAGACCTATTAATAGTTTTTACAAAACCGGCAAAAAAAGGCAAAAATTAAAGCTCCCGAAAAACCGCCTGGTCGGGCGACGGTGTTCTGAATTTACGAGCAAAGGGGAGATTCCGCCCGGTCAACCTCGCAAGGCCGCTCAGTCGGGCGCGTAAACAGTTTTTGGTGCCTCTTTCGCCCGGTTGACCAGGCGAACAAGTCTTCCTCTGATGAAGATTTATTCCCGCCCGGTAGGGCGAAGCCGCCCGGTCGATCGGGCGGGAAAACGGCGATTTTGTATCAACTTGCGAAGGCTGCATCTCTCGAACCAGAAGTCCATTTGGAGCGTGTGACCTATCGTTGGAAAGAACTTCAAGTATAGTTTCCGACCCAACTGGAATTTCTTGATTATCAATTTTATATCAAAAGTTATGATCAAAATAGTGAACAGGTGTCAGTTTTGGCACTTCTTTCACTAACTCTTTGCTTCATTCTAACTCGAGATTGTCCCAAACGGATGCATTGTGATCCTTATGCAAGCTATCTTCATCCTCAATGATTTGATCTTAGATAATCATAATTAATTTGCATCAAAATAACCTGAAAATCATCGAAACAAGCAAACGGCGAGTAGTAGAGCACAACTTACGTAATTCATGCCATTATGCACTAAATGCTCTAAAAGGAGTTCTAAATGCAATCAAAATGCATCTAAAAACTATATATAAAAGTGACACATCAATATCCGAAAAATTGGATCGATCGGATCGGATACTTATGAATACCCCTAGCAAATACTGCTCTTGAAGAAGCAATTTAAACCGCTACACTAAGTTCATTATGCTACGAGCCCAGGATATTGATACATAACTATTGTAAAGGTGCATTCTCTTAACCTTAATTTTTCTAAACTTACGTGAACTTATATGAACTTAATTGGACTTATTTAATTGAATTTACACGAACTTATTGAAGATCATTTTATAAGAAGTTAAAACTTATTAGAACTTAATACACCAATAAGTTATTATATTAAGGTGAAAAGAATGCAACTTTAAATTTGAGATGTACGTTAAATATACGGGATTAAAAAACTGTAAGAATAACAATATATGGATAGAACTAAATTACTGTACTATAAGAACCAATTAACTTGCAGTATGATAAAAAACGTTTAAGGCTAATTCTCCGACCTTCATGGTTTGTTTCTTCACCTTATTTTTGCCTAACTTATCTTACTTTTTGGGAACTCTTCTAAACTTATATTTATTTTTTCTGAACTTTTCTAAAATTTATCTAGTCTTTTCTTATTTTTCCTTAAAATTCTTATTTTTTTTCTTAACCTTTCTTATTGAACTTTTCCTATTAATCTGAAATTTTTATTTTTTTAAACTTTTTTCTAAACTTTTATTATTTTTCTGAACTTTTCTTATTTTTCTGAAAAACAATCTAAAATAAGGTGAAGAGAACAAACCTAATGGCTAATATGATCAAGGAATAAGCTTTGTCATCAACATACACTCTATACAATAGCATTAGAAAAATTAGACATTGACATTCCTTATAATAAGATAATTTTGATATGTTTTCTCTTTTTCAATATGTTATTCAATATACATTTAATCGAAACCAAATTTAACTTGTAAGAGTATATTATAAAGGAATGCTTTTTAGAATGCTTTTGAAGCTGATCTAATTGTCTAAAAGTATAAATTATATATATAATATTTGTAGTAGATTTCATGCATGTAAATTTCTATTAGTTTATTAAGAGATTTATCCTAACAATAATTAATACTATATTTGCACACACATGACATCTTAGTTGACATGATATGACACAAGACTTGAAAATCAAAGGAATGCAAATTGCACTTCCATCTATCTATCTATCTATCTATCTATCTACCTATATGTTTATCTACCTATATGTCTATCTATATGTCTGTCTATATGTCTATTATATTATTAAGAGAAAAAACCCTGTCAAGCATAAAAAATACACCATGCAAAAAGTTTAAGTGTTGACAGGCCCGGCCCTGGGGGTTGTTTTGAGGGGCAACCGCCCAGGGCCCATCAATATTAGGGGCCTAGTTTTGATTTAAAACTTGTAATAAAGGTAAAAAACAACAACTATAGTAAACAAAATGAAGTTTGGCTTGGTGGTTTGCTTTACACTTGTTAGTCTAAAAGACAAGGGTTCAAATCCCATAAGGATAGAAAGTTTTCTTTTCTATATTTTTGTGCAATGGTTTGCTTTTCTATATTAAACTTCTTTTTACATTTTTTTATCTACATTTTTTCTTTTTATACCCTCTATCCCACAATATTTTTTTTACACTTTTTTATTTTTATTACTTACCCTTTGCAATTTTATTTTTGGATACAGCCCATTGTAATTTTAATCTTTTTTTTCCTCAACAAACATGAACCACCGTTCTCTCTTCTCCAAGTAAAATAACCACTTTGCTATCTCTCATATCTACCTTTACTTTAATAAAAAAACAATTGATACTAATCCTTTGAAGTTATGTATCTTTATAGGTGTAAGAAGTGATTTTAGACGAAGGAAGTAATTCATTTTACAAGTTCCCATCATTCATTTTAACGTATTTCCCATTTTGACTTTAATACTATTTAGATATATGACTTTCATTATTTATTTTGATGTGTGCTTAAGAAAAAACATAGTATGCTTATTTTGTCGTGTAATTGTCAAAGGAAGTACTAATTAGTCGCGAAAATTTTGTTTGCCACTATATATAAGAGGCCTTGAGATTTAGTTTCGCCCAAGCCTATAAAATGTCAGGAACGGCCCTGAGTGTTGATGCAAATGAAGGGAGTGCGGAACAATATATGCATCTTAAAAAATGGAGTGTAGAACAATACATTCAACTTAAAATTTACTTCTTTAGTGATTTTTGTGAGCATATATCAAAACTATGTAAGGGTCAAGCTCAAGATTTGTCCTTAAATATTATATGTCCTGCGTGCTTATCCTACTGCAAGTATGCAAATTGGATTTTTACATTATTAAACCACCATCTTTTCCCAATCTATTTCGATTTTTATGTAAGGAAAAATATAGTCTTGTTAGATTTGTCTCAATATATACTTTCAAAATATCAAATATTTTTATAATTTTTTACTGAAAAGTACTTAAAGATATTAATAGTTAAAGTTGTGCATTGGCAAGCGTGAAAACTCAATTATTGCAATAGAAAAAGAACGGAGGAAGTATTGTATATCTCTTATAACTATTTTATAGTATGTGATCTATGAGTACTTTTTTTTTTGCATTAGTGGAATAGATTACATAACAGTAGTAGTGAATCCTGATCTATGAATATTATGAAGTAGAGTCAGTGTGAAAACTAAAGTATAAAAGAAAATAAGTGCGTCTTCCATGGACGTGTCAGTGTGTCACATACTCAAATGATGATGTGATATGACAACTAAACCCATTAAGCATTAACATATTGTCGATAACTCGTCTAATACTTTATCAAAGCGTCTTGGCTGAGATGAGTTTTAGTTTATGACATTTTTGTATCAGTTTAAAGCATGTTTTTATCAGTTTTAGCTATCTATCTATTAGTTTAACCATATTTACAATCAGTTTATGGGCATAGAGTTATCAGTTTATGGGTATAAAAATATCCATTTATGGACATAAGCTATAGTTTTCAAACATATGCATCAGTTTTCAATATATGACAGCTAACAACTGATGGAAACTGCTACAACTAACATCTACTTTTTGCCAAACATACCCTACGTATTAAATTGGTTTTATGATAATTAGAGTTCGGTAAAACTAGCTATTAGTTTAGAAAGATAACAAAAATTAAACTATATTCAATCTTCAAAAGCTGCTCCATAAACTACATCTACCCCAAAAGCTAATAGTATAGCTTTTTCCAGAATATTAGTTCAAACACTACTTTTCATCATTATTAGAGTTTTGACTTAGTCTAAGTACTAAAAGCTACTCCAAAAGCTATTGTAGAACACACCCATAGTGTCCTTTTCTCTCACCTGCATCGACCTCAGAGCTTTAATCCTTCTCTAGCAATCTTCGGTTCTTCAAGTCATGCGATTTAGAAGATATAGTTGCCATAGTAACTCTAGAATTCTAGATTAGGAGGTATAAGAATGGAGTTGCCAGAGCTTTATGCCTCGTTCTAACATCTTTTCACCATAAAAATAGAGTCGTCGGAACCCTAGACTTGAAGACCAGAGATTCATAAAAAGGAATTTCGATTGATCGACAAATTTGGTTCGGAGGAAAAGAGAGAAAGTATGAGGCGTGTTTGTCGGTACAAAGATGGTGAAGTCGATGGAGAAGATGGTCGGGTTGTTGGTCGAATCCTAGCCATTGATTCCAGAGATTGTGGCTTGTTGTCTCGGTCAATTCCTTGATTGAGTTGATTGAGACGGTCTCACCCAAGACTCTATGATACTTTATTATCATCTCATGTAAATTGTAATGCATTTAACAATGACCCATGATATACATAGACTTACTAACACTTTTAATTATTCTATCAATGACTAAATTGACTGGAACGGTCTCACCTAAGACTTTATGATATTTTATTATCACTTCCCATAATCTAATGCATTAGAAATGACCAATGATAGCCATAGCCTTACTAACATTTCAAATTATTCTATCAACGCTTATCAATAACCCATGTCACACCATCAACTAATCAATGATACCGAATCTAATCCTAGACCTTTTAAAAGTTGGAAGTAGCCCACTATTCAGTTGAATAGTGAAATGGGTCACAAAAGCATGAAGTTCACTGTTTATAAGGATGGGCAAATCTGAGCCTTCCATCACTGCTACATCTCAACCCCTCGATTTACTTCTTCTCCTTTTGCTGGCACGTATCTCTTTCACTCACTCACACACTCTCTTTCTCTCTCTCTCTCTCTCACACATCTTTTCCAGATCTAGAAATCTTAGGGTTTTGCCTATGGGCTGAGCACGCAGAAATCGAAGCCAAATCAACGCTTGAGAAGATCGCCCAGAAAAATCACCAATGAGACTCATCTTCCAATTCCGATTTCGAATTCTTCAGTCAGTTAATAGCTCCTCTTCAAATCATCATCGTTCGTTTCCCTTTTTTCCTTCAGGTTCAGATTATTTCGAAATTTTTTCCATATGCTTTTAAGCTCACTCCTCTGCTGTTTTCTTAAACCTTCCAACAGATCGCACAAATTATGTATTGCAAGCTCCTTTCTCTAAGCAAGAGGTTAGGTTTTCTCTCTCTAAATCTCTTTTTTTCATGCAGGGATTGAAATTAACAAATCGATTTTATATTTGTTAAAATTTTGGATCAAATATGTAACTCTACTTTCTTATTTTTCCTTATAGCTATTGTAATTATGGTAATTGTGTTGGGTTGGTCCTTCTTTTATAATTTTAGGTTATTGAATTCTGGAGGTTTTTCAATTCTACATGGTAATTTGAGTGCTTTTGATTGAATCTTAGCCTTTTAGTTTGCACCATAGGCTCCTTTCGGTTTGATTGAATCTCCTTTAATTTTTCGAAATAATTACCATGTAATTTAAGTGTTTTTCAATTTTGCATGGTATTGCTAAGGAGGACGAGGAAGAGGACGGTCAAGATCAGAACAAAATTGGCTGGAGTGCGAAGAATGCATCGCATAGATTTACCTGTAGTTAAAAAAACCAGTAAAGGAAGAAGAAAGTTACCAGTAATGAAGGAATGATTGAGGGATTTAACAATGAAACCCATAAATTTAGCAAAAACTTGCATCTTAGCCTTTTAGTTTGCACCATGGGCCCTTTCCAGTTCTACTTTCTTTAACCAAAGCAAAATCAAATTACCTTTTAGATATTTTTTGGAGAAAGTGCTTATATCCTCTAATTGTTTTGCTTTTCTTTGCAGAATTGGATGTCATTCATGAATCATGGCCTGAGATTAAAGAAAACAGAAGCAAATGAGGCATCCATGGAAAAGAGTACTTCTCAAAATGTTGACATCAATGAGGCCACGAAGCTTGTTGCAGCTGCAACAAGGAAAGGTGTAGCCTCTGCATGAAACAGGGGAGAGATTGAGGTTATTGCTAATCTCATGATAGGGTTGTTTTAATCACGTCATCATTTCTATTATTTGCATAGTTGATTATCTTTGTAGGAATCCCTAGATTACATACATTGGTATCGAGTTTCTAATTGCTTTATTTTTCGATTTATGTGTAGAAGTGAGATATCAAGCTAAGCTTCTAACTGTTTTATTTTGTGATCTCGAGTATTTTACACAGTTTGATTGTTGTTAAAAGTAGAACTAAGATGCTGGGTTGGTGGTTGTTTAATCTCCTATATGTTGTTCTTGTAAGTAGGAAAAGATTTGATATTTTTATTGGGTGTCATTTTACCAGGATGTAATTGCTCTATTCCCTTGTCTTATTTTCATCAGTCTAATCTTCATTTAGGAGAGACTGAAGGTGCATTAATTTGTTATGGAAAATCAATTTTCACTCAAAAAATAGACCAAGAATATATATATAAGATTTACAGGCTGTAGAGGCTCCATATCTCTACTTAGCTATAATTCCTAGGAATATCAAATTTGTTAACCCATTAGAAAATAGACCAAGAATATAAGATTTGCCAGTTACGTGTCCGGTTTCAAGTTTTCCTATAATGCATTGCAACTGTATGACGTGCTACATTCTCTCAATTTCTATCGATGGCTAAAGTTTCCAACAATGACCATCACAGAGATGTGTATTGAGTAATTTTAATTTACATAAAAGTGCCATTATATTAGATGGGTATGTGTGCATTTCCTGGACTTGGGATGTAATTGTTATAATATGTAATGTTCTGGATGAGGGGTGAAAACAATATTATAGATGGAGTTCATGCTATTATTTCTTTCTACTATGTGGTAGATGCATGACTTCTTTCATGTTTAATTTTGCTAGGCATAGTAGAGAAGATCCCCCATACAGGTTTTATAATGAGCCTATAAATGATTCAAACAAGCAATGTCTTCATGTTTATAACTTTCTCTTATTTCCCATTTTTAATGCCCTTTTAATATTTGATTGGTTTCTAGCTTTGATTATTTTCTGAAAGTAATCTAATACTAAAGCAAAAGTGATTATTACACTGACATGGAAAAAAAATGATAATGATAACTTGGTTTAATGGGGAATTGAAAACATGTTTAAAGTGTTCTCTTGGATTTTGGTTTCTTTTTTGATTCACCTGTCTGTTAAAAAAAAGATTATGGAATATATCCAGTTCATTGATATTAAGTTTCCTTCAGTTGATGTTGTGGGGTATGCTTGCCTCTTGTACATTGACAATGATCAAAACAAAAAAGTTGCGGTGTGTAAGAATAAAAATAGGTGGAGGTCAGTAGAAGAATGAAAGAGAGAGAAAGAAAAGGATAGCTTTAGGAGACATAGGAAACGTAGCGACTGATAGAGGAGCCAATGGCATTGCGAAATCGCAGGCCGCTAACCACCCTCCCACTAGGAGTTTTTGCGCTCAGCTTGTAGCTAATGCACAAGCAGCTGCTCAGAAAAACCAGATATCGTTTTAGTATACTAAGCAGTTAATGGCTTAATGCTTTTGTTTTATAATAGTAATTTTGATTCAACTTTTAGTCAATACACATACTAAAAAAATCTTGACTAATTTGCAGAACAAGGAGTACAAGTTGTGGATGTTAATGTTGTTGGGGAAAGGAAAGCAGTAGCAGGAGTCCATATGTACTGGATACTTAGGTGGTCAAATCACAAATGCAGGAAGTCTTCCTTGAGGAATATTTAGCTCTAAAGCTTTGGTTTTCTGAACAAGCTCATAACCTTTGGTGAAATTTCTATCTATTTATCTTCAACCAACTTAAGTGGACTCACCTTCTATTCTATTGCAATCAGGAATCATTGGTAACAAATGGTTTTGAGTTCTTACGCATCGGCACGACAAAAGCTTGTGACAGATTGAAGATCGTAAATGTTAGGGCTTTTACCTTCTTTCTTACGAGTAATAATCGAATAGTTACTTATGTCCTTGATTATGATGAAGATTTTTTCTGTTCCATAATTAAGGAATCCCAAGAAGATCATGGGGATCCTCTTTTCCTGCTGAAATCTCAAGTCGGTGGTCTTGGCTTGACCCTCACGAAGGCTGATCGTGTAATTGTTGTTGATCCAGCATGGAATCCTAGGTAAACAATTTTTTAGAGCATGATATCAGTAGCTTTTTTTTTAAATATGTGATTCAGCCCTCATAGCTTGTGTTTCTGAGTGAGGGGATGCTGCTGCCGTGAGTTTCCTTGTGTTTTTGAGTTTTCCACGTCTGGAAACGGGAAATATGACATCTTAGAATGTCGAGTTTATCAAGACGACGCTTAAGCTATGTTACATTCCCCGACACTTTTTAATATTTTTTAGTATCATTGATAGTTTACAAAACCTAGGTTACATAATGATCAATTTGACATTGACTGAGAGATTTTTAGATGTTAGGAAACCCAATTGGATGTCTGTGTATGTCAATTAGAAATATGTAACTAATACAATTTTGGTTATGTTTACTTGACTTTTTTGAAGAGGATAACATAGTGACACCTCTTCACTTCACATGCAACAATATTGAACTTTCTCTGAATTAGTTGATATGATGCTTTTAGTCACCCAAACATTTTCTTAATGTGCTTCCACAGGAAGCTTAGATTTCAAGCACTCTATTTTCTTACTTTTGTTAGATAAGTATCATGGACACACCTGTTGTATGCTTCAAATTGTTTGTGCTTCATCCACACACACACTCTCTCTCTCCAAAAAAAAAAGAAGAAATAAGCTAAGTTTCTTTTGTCAGCATAAAAGCATTTTATTAAGGTAGTTAAACATACTGCACATTTAACATTTCTTGGTTTGTCAGAAAAATACAAACTTGCATGATTTAACAATCATTTATGGCATTTTGCAGCTTGGTTCATCCGAAGATTTTATAAAGGAACCAAAATTTTTAGCTCGTGGAAATGGACTCGATAATCCCCTACATCATTCATGTTAGAGAAGCAAAGACGCCGGGCACATGAAGGCCCTATATTTCAACCGTGAGCCCTCTTAAGGTGAGTTAGAGAAAAAATTATTCAAGTCCCAAACAACCTACCATAAATATGTTATAATTACACGAGGGACTATTTTTGGTTTACATTAGTGACTTTAGTATATTGTTTATAATTGAAAATTTGTGCTCTCTTCATCCCTCATGCTGGAGAATCTGAGAAAGGAAGTGGTCAAATAGAATCATTGTACTAGGGTGGCACATGCCGAAGATCATAATATATGCGGTGTTTATGACTAGATTGAAATGAAGTAGAGGGGGGTTAATTTTGTGGACACCGAGCCTTCAAATGCTTGTAGGCTTTCCACGTGTTTACCATCCCAAACCTAACCTGTGGTGGGAAAAATTGTTTTGACTTCTTGGTGTTACATGTAGCTAGACGTGAAAGAACTCTGGTCGCTCAAGAACCAATGCATTTACAGTGCCTATGAGTAGCTATGTAAAATTGGATTGCAATAGTCTAATCATGTTTTTCTGATTTAGAACCTTGTTGGCAAAAATGGTTACCTGTTTCCTCTTTTTATTTGTGGTGTATACTTTGTCCCAAAATTTTCATATGTGATTATAAGTTTATAACTAAGTTAGATTTAGATATCACTCAATAATAATAAGCATGATTCTTTTTTTTATTTTTTTTTGGTGAACCTAAGCATGATTCTACAGGGTATTGAATGTGCCAAGATTTTATTTTATTTTTTGCTTTGAACCTTTTGGGGTTAAGGCTTTGAAATTTTTGTTGTTTTGATTAATAATTTGTGCCAAATTGATGTAACTCCATATCTTTCTAATTTCATATCTTTGTATACTATCGGAAATGAATGAGCAAGTAGCAGCAAAATATTCTACGATAAAAGATTGTGTGAATTGATTGTTTGGAGTCAGGAGGAAAATTCAGGGAAAAAGAGTAGTATAGAGGATTATTGAATATTGAAATAATATTATCGCATGTGACTGTTAGAAAATAGTTAGAAAGTGTGTTGTCAAAAAAATCAAGTTGTGTATTTTTTGTAGCATAAACAATAAAAGATATTTAAAAGAATCTCACTATAGTTGTGCAGATATGGGACATTTTATGATATTCATGTTGCTACTTTGACTCACTTGTAGAAATGACTCAAAAAGTGTGGAATGCCTTTTAATTTACACGTATTCGACATTATGTATTTCTTTTCATAGTAAATCAACATCAAGTTATCAAGCAAATAAGCTATCTTTGAGGACAATATGCATACATCACTAATATAATGTAATTGAAGAAGACATCCCTATCTTGGGAAAACAAGTATTACAAGAGAGAAAGAAACACTAAATTAGAATGGGCATAATTACAACTCAATGCATAACTAATCTTCTAGACAAAGGAAGAGATCTAAATGTTGAAAATATCATAAAAGACAATTAAGAGGGGAGAGAATGACAATAAGGGAAAGTGAGAGAAGAAACACTCTTAGGATACCATTTCTAAAAGTATAATTGAGGAAAAAGAATACAAAAAAAATTAATTTTAGGAGCACAAATTTAAAGTATATATACTTTTTCTAAAGGAACAAGAAGGAAATTTTTCCCTAAAAGATGAGTGAGAAAAGGACGAAGTGGAGGAGGGAGTGAAAGTATGGAGGGACTAAGTAGGATGATGCCTTCTAATGTGAAGAGGGTATATAGGAGGGGAATTAATCTTAATAGTCTTCCTCTTCCATCTTAGTCTAAGTATACATGCGCTCACTGAAATCTTACTATTTACTTATGAGTGAAAAAAGGATAAAAAAGAGGAGGGAGCTAGAAGGCATGGGATTGAGGGACCAAGTAGGAGGGGACTTTCTAATGTGAATATGGTATACATGGAGGGGGGGGAGAATTAACCTTACTAAATACTCCATGTATTTTTAAAATTTGCTCACTTTGAATCTTGACATTCTTCACAATTAGAGAAGATCTTCTAAATTGTTGTCAATATATTAGGAAATATATGGTCATGTGGGGTCTTGTTTGATTCGTCTAAATGAATACTGTTTTAATATTCAATTGTTATAATTTCAACTAAAATGTAATAAAATACATTTAGGCCCTGTTCTTTTGAACTTATTTTGGCCGAACCGAACTGAACTTATTTTATTTTGGCTGAACCGAACTTATTTTTACCGAACCGAACTTATTTTTACTTATTTCGCTGAACTCGAACTTATTTTTACTTATTTTTGCCGAACCGAACTTATTTTTGCCGAACCGAACTTATTTTTGTTGAACTAAACTGTATTAACATAATATTATCAATACTTATTATTATTATTATTTCATTATTTTATAATAATAAATAATAAATAATAAATAATAAATAATAAATAATAATAATAATAATAATAAATAATAAATAATAATAATAATAACTAATAAATAATAAATAATAACAAATAATAATAAATAATAATAAATAATAATAAATAATAATAATAAATAATAAATAGTAATAATAAAAAATAATAAATAGTAATAATAAAAAATAGTAATAATAATAAATAGTAAATAGTAAATAATAAATAATAAATAATAATAATAATAAATAATAAATAATAAATAGTAAATAGTAAATAATAATAATAAATAATAAATAAATAATGATAAATACTAAATAATAAATAATAATAAATAATTAATAATAATAATAATAAATAATTAATAATAATAATAATAAATAATAATAATAAATAATAAATAATAAATAATAAATAATAAAAAATAAAAAATAAAAAATAATAAAAAATAAATAATAATATTAATAATATTAATAAAAGATAAATAATAAATAATAATAATAATAATAATAATAAATAATAAATAATAAATAGTAAATAGTAAATAATAATATTAATAAATGATAAATAATAAATAATAAATAATAAATAATTACTAAATAATAAATAAATAAAATATTAAAATTAAAATATAAAATAAAATAAAAAAAAAAAAATAACAAAAAATAAAAAAATAAAAAAATAAAAAAATAAAAAAATAAAAAAATAAAAAAATAAAAAAAATAAAAAAAATAAAAAAAATAAAAAAATAAAAAATAAAAAATTTTAAAATAATTACAAATTCATCGTGATTATAATTATAATATTATTAATAATAATAACAATATTAATAGTAATATTGAAAACAAATATAATAATTACAACATTATAGTATACTGAACTTATTTTTGCTGAACTGAACTTATTTTGGCTGAACTGAACTTATTTTTGCTGAACTGAACTTATTTTTACTTATTTTTGCTGAACTGAACTTATTTTTACTTATTTTTGCTGAATCGAACTTATTTTACTTATTTTTGCCGAACTGAACTTATTTTTACTTATTTTATTTTTCTGAAAATAAGTCCAAAAGAACAGGGCCTTAAGGTCAAAGAAGTGCATCAGCAAATGTAAACAGTCAAAACAAGCAAACTAAAAAGATAAAGAGGGAGCACTAATCCAAAGTGGAAATGATTTTTTAAAAAAAAGGTTATACATACAAAACTAGAAAAGACAAGCATGATGTAGACAAGGAATCAAAAATCTTAGCTATTGCAAGTGTAAGTATTAAAAATCTTAGAGCAATATCTTACATTCAATATGCTAATTATATCTAGCATAGTTCAAATATATTATACGCCATTTTGGGGCATATTATACTTTTTATAGCCTACAGTATTGGGCGAAATTAACTGGTTGAAAGTTCTCATGCTTGAACCAACTTATTCAAATTTGCTTACATATAATTGTTCAAATTGTTTAAGAGAAAGTTTATTGTGCCTAGGTATGCAAGTCCTTACATAACTGCTGATGATTATTTGGAAAAAAGAGCAAAAATGATACTTTACCTTTACTCCTAGGGTCCATTTCCAGATCAAAGCGTCTAATGACACTGGCTCGAAGTTTCTTACCGCCTTCACCAAATTAAAGAATGTGAAGCTCTTTTCAGAATATCAGTCGAACATATTAATAATTTGCTTGTCAATGTAAACATCTTACCTTTTTACATTTATTCTCACTTTACATTCGTTCTCATGCTAATCTCAAATATAACACATATTCTAAGCCCTTGTACATTGACCATTTACTTTCTAGGCATTTACCACTATCTTCAATGAATTCATGCCAACAAGCTTTTATATCCATATCATGTCATCTGCATCAATTTCCGAAAATAGGGTCCTGCAGTGGAAACTTATATTCATTTTTTTGAGTAGGCTAGAACTCTGATTCAAAAGCGCTTCAAAGGCATGTGAAATAACCACAAGTCAGCAATAACAAGTTCCAATTTAAAAGACTCTCTAAAACTGTTAGCTTTAAATTGCACTTCAAACAACAACTGGAATGTACATTGTCTGGCCCATAGTATGGGAGTATGAATAAATTGTGTAAGCACACCTTTATCTATTGTTTTGCCCTAAATACCCCAAACAACAAGTGCAAGTAATAACTGTTTTGGAGCAGTAACTTCAAATTCATCTAGCGTAATTCAAATATCACAAATATGACATTTTGGGGTGCCTTCAAGTTCAGATGCTTAACACCCCCATGTGAAACAGGATTACCTTCAAGTTCGATGCTTATGATGAAACTGATGAGATGACCAATGTGAAACTTTGTTCAAGTTGTCAGCTGCAGAGATACATGGCCAGATTGCCGATGTAAGTCCATACACCTTAGTTTGTCATTAAACTACACCCATAGTTAAACCACCGTTTGAAAAGCACGTAGAACCACCTCTTTGTTACAGCTACTAAACATTTGAAAGTGTTGCAATTTTTAAATTAGAAATGAGTCCAAACTTCAAGTATGAAACTGCAATTAAAATGTCCATTGTGATAAGAAACATACAGAACAAACCTTAAAGGAATCAGTGTCATCAAAGATGTTTAGATATGACTTTATTTTAGCTACAAGGTAACTGCAACTCCTTCAAAATTACACTAATTACTACGATCCCCATAAAGCATCATGTAAAGCTCCACTTCCACTTTATCCTTTAGATAAATCCTATGGCCTACCTGTATTATTATACTGCTAATGCTTTCTAGCACAGTATAATAGAACAAGAAAGAAGCATACCCCCAAAATTAGCACCACATTCCATTTCAGCGAACTCTTTCAAATTGTTACCTTTAAAGCTAAAAATTCCCCTTTATAAAAACATTAAAATGTTACTGTCTATATAATATGCAAGCAAGCTTGGATTGTCATTGGACACCTTTGTCTATTGCTTAACCAAATATAATCCAAACAACAAGTAAAAGCAACGAATGTTTATAGCATAAATTTTTACATTCAACCCGCTAACTACAGCTAAACTAATTCGGAGATCGCAAATGGTAGTAACACCAACAATTAAAAGCAAGCAAAAAAACAAATCAAGGTGCAAGCACATCTAAACTAGGTTGTTTGTTCTATTGCAGGGAACGTTCAACTTCGGACCCATTGCGTGTGGTCTGAGCACAACATACTTCCTCTTAAAAATCGGCCCAACAACCTCACTTGCACGGAACAAAATCCTAAGTTGGGTTCCTAAGGCTATTCGCTGGAATTAACGCACACTTTGCTATTGAATTTCCTTTTGAATTAAGTGGGCTTCTGATAGGAACATCAACCTTTTGTATTATTTGTAAAAAATAAGTCATGTGTTCCTATGTGACACCCCTACTGCTTGCCATTTAGCGTTTGTTTTTTTGTTTCAAGAGGCAAGCCGTACCTGTTTAGTTTGTTAGCCAATTAGATTAGTTTTGGGTATTGTTTGTGTGAAAACAATCTTGATGAGCACTAGCATCAACTCATGAAATTTGTACTCCCAACTTTTCTGTTTTATGTTATCCAGTTGGACTAACTATTTTAAGTTGAATTAACTATGTTTATTTAGTTGAATTTCACAATGACACCCAACAAATTACGAATTACGAATAATTCGTACTAATTACAGTCAACAAATTACGAATATCACAATAACACTATTTTGGTGTGCCGCGCGCTTAGGCGCGCGGTGCAACAACTAGTCTAAAAGAAAAGGAGCAACTTAGCAAGAATAAGCAAGATATTCCATCACCCAGGTTGTTGCTGGGCTGTATCCCATCCTCCGGGGAGAAAATAGGCGACCTTGACCTTACAATAAAACTGAATCATTTCATTTTCCAATTTGGTAACAAATCCCCCTCTTTTTCATTTCTTATTCTCCGAGAAAAATATACTCATATCTCAAATATGGTAACAAATTGTCAAATTCCTCAATCTAGTTGGACTGTCCCCACCTTCTTCATCAGTTATTTTCCAATTACTACTACTAAATAAAATTTTCATTCATTTTACAGCAAAAATCCACCCATCTTTTTCTTTCTTCTCTCTTTCTCTCTCCTCTGTCCCGCATTTTCTCCCGGCGATCAGCTTTCTCTCTCTTCAAAACCACGACTTCTTCTAATGGAGTCGTAGACATTGCGAAATTTCTTCAATTCGACTATTCTGCTCAAAAGTAGGAGAGAGAAAACAACAATGTCTCGTCAAATGCCTTCGTCTCATTTTCACAAATCCAAAACCCTCGACAACAAATATGTAAGCTTAACTTTCTCAATTCCTCAATTTCTGTTCAATTTTTTGAAGTTTCGATTGTTTTTTTTTTTTTTCTGTGTTTATGTTGATTTTTCGGCTACACTCAGTTTTTTAGGATTGTGGTTATTTACTGAGAAATGATTAGCTTATATTGTAACTAGTCCAGTTAATTTTAGTTTCGTTTTTTTTGTTGTTGTTTTCTGCGTAATGTGAATTTTGAAGTTTTCATTACTTTTTTCATAGATTTCATGTGATCGAGGAGAGTGAGTAATTAGTTTTGAAGTTTCGATTGTGTTTTTTTCTGTTTTTATGTTGATTTTTCTGCTACATTCAGTTTTTTAGGATTGAGGTTATTTGCTGAGAAATTATTAGTTTATATTAAACTAGTCCAGTTAATTTTAGTTTCGTTTTGTTTTTTGTTACTTTCTGCGTAATGTGAATTTTGAAATTTTCACTACTTTTTTCATAGATTTCATGTGATCGAGGAGAGTGAGTGACTTTGCTTACCGTTTTGATATAGAATGTGAGCTAAAGCTTGTGAATTTTCATTTTTGCACGTGTTTAGGGTTTAATGGTTTTATTATATGCTGTTTGTATGTCAAACTTGTTTGGTTTATGTGTTTAAGAAGAGCTATAGATTCCAGCTTTGGTTGTAGATGGTCTAGTGATTGAGGGAGTCTCGAGGTTGGTATTAGGAATGCGGACTCGCCAGGGCCGTCTTGTACAATTTAGGGCCCTGTGCTACATTAGATTATAAGGATTGGAAATTTTTGGTGAATAGAAAGAGATGGAAGAGTCATTACTGAAGGTTTTTTGGAGAATAGGAAGAGAGGAAGCAAAACACCAAATATAAATTGACCTCTTTGAATCTGCATCCAATATTACGCTACATATTTTGGAAAGGAACAACCTGTAATTAGATTTAGTTTTTTAAAGGATGATGTGGCTTTAGGCGTTGTGTTTGTTTAATTACTTCCTCCGTTTCATTTTACTTGCTACACTTCTCAATTCACGGACTCCTAGGCAATTTTTGGAGAAGAGAGAGGTAGAGAGTAAAAAGTAAAGGGACCCATGTGAGAGGAGAGAGATAGAGAGAGATTATTGCCCAAAAAGGAAGTGTAGCAAGTAATATGAAACTTCCCTATATGGAAAGTGTAGCGAGTAATTTGAAACGGAGGAAGTATGTAAAATGTTTGCAATTTTTAGGGTTTACTCTTCTATTGCATGCTGTTTGTATGCTAATTTATGCTTTGATTTATATTTATAGAGTTATGTCGTAAGAGAATCAATTAATATCTAGGTTTAGGTGTTGGTATTCGCTGTATAATGATTAAACTTTCTTTTGATTTAGTTGGTATCGGAACTTCTTGAGTTTGATATAGAATATAAATTTTGAATTTTGATTTCCACTTAGTTGAAGATGAGAGGTTTGCCTTTATATAAATTTACAAAGCTCCAATTTGCTTAATTTACTGCCTTTTTGTTCTTTTATATACATTTATTTATCTATAGACACACACTCGCATCATCTCTTTGAAATCATTGTGCAGATGCTTGGAGATGAGATCGGCAAAGGAGCCTATGGTCGAGTATATAAGGGTTTGGATTTGGAGAATGGAGATTTTGTGGCAATTAAACAGGTTTCGTTGGAGAATATAGCTCAGGAGGATCTCAACATTATTATGGTCTGTTCCTGTTTCTTGCTTACCACCCTTCACCACATTTTTTATTTACTTCAATGGTGAAAAAAGAGTCTTTTAGTTGTTACTAGTGCTTGCCATTCAAAAAAGTATCTGGTGTATCTAGAAGGAAAATCAGTCCTTTTCTAAAGTCTTATTGTGTATTAAGTAATTTATAGAGTATATGATATGATGGATGTAAGAACACTTCTCTTAACTCATTTTTTAGTGCTTTGTATCGGTGGAATTACCTTCTTTTTTGTACTGTAGAGGTCGCATTAACTGTTATTCAAATACGCAGATAATCTGTATCTGCAGTTTGCACCATATATATCTGAATAACCAGAACCAAGAACTTCTTTCTATTGAAGAAGGGAATGGAAAGATAAATGCATCTCATATTACTGGGATTCATTGGCTATTAGATGGAGTCTACACCTCTTAGATGTCTAACTAGCAATTTTGAAACCTAAATGGATCTTGTGTTGTTGAAGGTCTTCTCGGAGTATTAGGTGTGAATGTTTATGGTCAAACATTTGGGGGATTTTGAGGTTCTGCCTGATTTCAAATTTAATCTAAGGCCATTTCGTAATAGATTTTTAACTTGCCATCTGCAAAATTGCCCCTCTGTAACTTATATTTCAAATTCACACCACGTCATCTATTAGAGATCATTATGATACAACATCAATCGTTATAATTCACCATAAAGGCTATTTGTGGGATTTATATTATTGTTATTTTTTATAATTGGAATAAATCTAATGAATCAACATAAGAGAATTTGGTACTTATATATAAGTCTTACTTAAACCTCTTATTCCCGTACAAAGTAAGAACATATGATTCGACAAGACATATTCAGAACTCGAATTCTTACAATATGCTCTAAAACTCTTGAATATCAATGATATACTGGAAATCTTCCAAGTGTGTAATGCATGTGCTGATTGTTGCAAGGTTTGATGTAACACACTAACACCCTCGCACCTTGCTTCCATGATGCCATGAGAGTTGCCATGTTTGCGACTATTTTTTCTTTTTCTATGGCCCCTAATCCATTTCCTATACTAGATGAATATGTAAATAGGTTGATAGCGTTTGTCTTGTGGGTTCAGTCACTCGATAGAACTTCTTATAGAATAGTATGATTCAAGGTATTGTTTGGATACATATGATATTCATCCTTTCGTGTATGGTTGAGGTTGTCTAGTGTAAGTTGATGTCACCAAGGATTAATCTCTAGGGGTGCATACTCTTCACCTGAATTTATTAGAATTAAATTCATTGGACGTGATTAGCCTGCCTTGAAAACTATGTTTTTAAGGTGAAGAGAACCCTGAGTTTTTGATTGTTGGTGAAGTTTTATGTATTAGATTTGTGATTTAGGAGTATTCTTTCACTTATTTAGGTCTCTAATAGTGTAAGAGTTGAGTGGAAAGCTAACCATATTTCTCTTAGAGCCTTATTTGGTACATTATGAAATGTCTTTATTGTGGATGAGAAATTTGAGAAGATTGTGGCAAATATTCTTTGATAAGTGGCTGTGAAAGTGTTTTCCCGTTAGGTGTGGTGCTGTGGTCTGCTACATTTTGCAAAACTTCCAAGTTGCCACTTTTTTTTTTAATAAATATGTGATAAAATTCGGAAGATAGCATTTTGAAGGAATGTTTTCATAGATATAATTCAATTAAAATAACAAGTACAACACCAGAATAAAAAGTAAGATGCACACCATGTTCACAAGAGATTTTCTTCACTTCCGTCTTCCCTTTTGCTGCAAAACCCTAGCAATTACTACTTTCTTGTACAACCACTTGATTCTTTTTTTTTATGGTTATATGATAAAGACTAAAAATTCCTTGGATTATGAGAATGAATTAAAGTGAAGTATAGATGAAAAGTTATGTAGCTAGGATTGCATGTTCATAATTGTTTCTTAGTAGCTGGTCAGGATGGCTTGAGGAAAAATATTGAATAGGTGTTCATTAGGGAGAGTTGTTGTAGATTAAGATTGGTGAGGGGAAGTGTTTACTTAGATTTTTTCTTTATTCTTGATTTTTTCCCCATATCTAACTTTTTGAGATTTTTCTCACCTTTATAAAATTTTCTTGACATCGTGTAAATTTTGTCGACAAACTCCTTTTATCATTAGTTTGCACTAGTACTGTAGTACACCATCTTTGTTTAAGGTCAAACAATGGTTTGAATGAGCCTCAAGCTGCTACCCATTGTATCCACATGAATTGTTATCATATGATAAATAGCTAAATGTAAAGACTAGATGAACCAGGTTGCTTTTTGGTGAGAAAATTGCAAATTAGAGTTGTACTTTTTCAGATTGATTAAGCTTTGATAAAGTTGATTTGTCAAAAGGAATTGTTTTAAGTGGTTTTTAGAATCGATCACAGTCTATATGTGGTTGTTGACTGTCTTTTTGAAACGTGTTAATGGATTTTTTGCAATGTTTATTTGGTTTTCACTTCCCTTTCTGAGCTACTTGAAATTTTGTGGTATCCTTTTAATCTACATCATTTCGTTTTTGTGTCTATTGCCATGCAATATAGATGGTCATAGATTTATTTCTCCCCTCACCGATCATATCGCACTTTTCTATTATACAAAGAAGACTCACCTGTTGCTTATTTTGTCATTGTATGGATTGGTTTGGCACGTGGAATTCATGTCTACAGCAAGAAATTGACCTTCTCAAGGTAATCTGTTCTTTATCTAAAGCTGGAATCCTGTTAAGCTATCTGCATGCCGTATATTAGCTTATTCTGTAAAGGCGTCCAATAGAATCTGAGTTGATTACAAGTTGTTTATCTCTGTTGAGAATAGTTTAGTCTGCCTGTGGACTTGTTCTTTGAGTTGGCCGGATGAAATCATAGGAAGAACTAAAAACTTATATTTTAAAGCTAGGCAATACTGTTGCATACGGAGTGTCTTTTGTTCTTGTAAGAAAGTTAAGAAAGCCACCTTATAAACGTTGGTATCTTGTAATCTTGAAATTGAATATTCTAGCACACTGAATTACTGACACTGTGAACTACACGACATTATCTACCTAGTATCATAAATACTTTGCAGCCTATGCTGCTTGGACTCTTCATACCACCTTAAGTACTTATGTCAGATCCTTGACTCTCCATCCTTGGTATGAACACATAATCTTCATTTTGGACTAAAAGCATGGAATTTTTCTACAGAAGGGTGAGCCGTGAGCCTGACACTTGTATACAGTATGTTTTGTCACCAGTCGCTGGGTCTGAGTAACATATGTGAAACAGCTCATTGGTTTATATTCTTTTCACCTGAATAAATATATATATACACACACGCAATCACTTCCATGTGCAATGCCCCTTCTCTGGCAATTCATTAGCCTGTGAAGAATTGTCTTCTGGGATGAGTGATTCTGATATTTGATGCTGGCCCTTTATCTGAACTGGCAGTGATGCGCAGGCATTAGTGCATTCTGCATTATGTGCACGCTTGCTGAAGCATATTGTTTATTTTGCAGAACCTTAACCACAAAAACATTGTAAAATATCTAGGATCGCTAAAGACGAGAAGCCATCTTCACATTATACTTGAGTAAGTGGTTCTATCTTAAGCTTGATTGACAGGATGCAGACTGCACTTACATCTGCATAAACCATTTATATTCAGTTGCCAAATCTTGCTTTCATAGATATGTGGAAAATGGATCGCTTGCAAATATAATTAAGCCAAACAAATTTGGGCCATTTCCTGAACAACTAGTTGCTCATTACATTGCTCAGGTGTGCTTTTTAATTTTTTATTTTTTATCCTACCCAATTCTTTTTTTTAATTTGAATTTGCATAAAGCTTGCTTGTGCTTATTGTTGTATACTTGTGATTAGGTTTTAGAAGGTCTTGTTTACCTCCATGAACAAGGAGTTATTCATCGTGACATCAAGGGAGCCAATATATTAACTACAAAAGAGGTAGATCTATTTCTGTTTCATCTAATTGAAATGCTGTTGTCCTGAATATTGGAACGTGGTATCTGTTCCATCTCTGGAATGGGCTGCTTTATTCAATTTGTTTTTTCTGGATAAGTAATAAAGAATAAGATTAAAAAGACACCAAGAGGTTGTAGCTAAATATATATGGACTACTAGGAGTCTAGATCCAGGACTGTATTTTCCCCCTTAATTTCCTTCTTGCTGGCTTATGTCTTAGCTCTGTTAAAGAAAAGTAATGTGTGTGTTTGCTGAATGGATAATGGTTGGCTTTGAGTTGCATGGAAGCATATATGTATTTGAGATATTTCAACTAGTGACCTAGCGTTAGTTGATATTTTCATACCATTGAGCCATTGACTAGGAATGGATTGTCAAGGGATGGTAACAGTTTAAAGGGGGACAAATATTGATATAAAGCTGAGAGAGTAGCATGGGTTTCTCTTTAATTAATTTGGTAGAGATGAATGCTATTGTAGGGATGAAGTTGAACCCGATGACGGTCGTTTTATGTATGTGAGATATGTAATGGAGTGGTATGTGAGATATATAATGGAGTGGTTCTTTTCAGACAATCTCATACCTTTTTTTTATGAAGTATTGCTGAGGAGGGATTACACTGAATGCGATTATATTCAGGAATATACTTGGTGGAAGCTTCATGAGGACTTTGTTTAATCCCTTGACGTGCATTATCTTTAACTCCCATACTTTTGATGATTTAGTTATGTTCTGAAATTTCGTGAAGTATGCGGTGTCTTGGATATGACACATCTTGAAATGAAAGAGGGTTTGTAGCGAAAAGATAGTGAGTGATATGTTATCACCGTAATATGTAGCAATTGGAGGAGTACGCAGTTGTGAAGCTATAGTATATGCGTATCTGAGATCTTGGGAAACCTCTAGTCACTGTGTGTAGCAAGTCCTTGCTCTAGTATATTGCCTTATTGTGTTGTTACCAGGGTTACTCTAAAGTTGCATATGTAGTTTGGTTACACGATGATGTGTACCTAGTGTGGAACATAACATCATTAATATGTAGGTTATGAGATGTAATTCGTCTAGTATTTGCTTTGTGTGTAGAAATTCTCTCCCTCAACAAATAGCAAGTTCAAACTGAAAGTTAAGCATCGAAACTTTTAATCATAAATAGTAATATACTCGTAATTAAATTCAAAGATAGGATATTTGTTACGAAGCATATTTAATAAAAGTGAAATCGTATGACGAGAATTCCAAAAACCTTTACCATTTCAAAACAAGTTGTTGCTCCACCTGAAAGGATTTAAAGGAGGAAAGGGGGTTAAGAGTTGCAATCTTCATTTTTAAGTTATGCATACAATTCTTTCATCAAGGAAAAATTATTTATTCAAATTAGCCAAATGCTATAGGAAAGGGATGTGTCCAGAAAAACAAGGTCAAAGAACGAGTCAAAAGGAGGTGTGTTGGCTAGGTGGAGAGTGTCCTTTCCTTCGGAAAAAGAAATGTCAATAAATGAAAACCAGCCCTATCGTCAGAAGCAGCTGAAAAGCGGAATCAAGGCCTCAATGCCTCAGGCTATTGAATGACACTAATAGGTTTTCCCTTTGCTACCAAAATGGCCCACAGATTTGAATTACAATTTCATGATTTTGCCTTCAATATAGATCTAAGTTTTCTGCTTTATATCCCTAGATTTAAATAGTTATTCGTCATTAGGTTGCTTTGCAGTTTGCTAGTGAGCTTCATCTGATTCAACTGTAAATTTTCGTGTCGTACTATTTTTATTCTCCGATGGTGCTTTCTTTAGCCTTAGGGGATTTAGTTACCGGAATAAAGTAATATAATTCTGTCCCTGGGAGCTTATTTGGTGATGGTTTGGAACTCAAAACCGGGGGGTTGAACAGGTTAGGTAATTCCACTTGGTAATGTAAAGTGTAAATGTTATTTCTGACACCTATATTTCTGTGTCATGGAATGAGAAGCATAGTTACCTGGACTCGGCTAGGAGTGTCGGATATGGGTACGGATCCGAGTGTCGGGTACGGCAATTCCAAAAAATCAGGACACGGGGACTCTGTCCGAAATTTGGACACGGGTACGGGTACGCGAAAATAATATTTAGTAATTAATCGGCTAATTTATATTTTATAATATATTAATAAAATTAAAGTATTTGTTGAAAAGAACAACTTAGCCATACTGCCATAGGCTAAGAAGAAAAAAAATGTTTTAAGAAAAGAAAGCAGAACAGAAAAAGGAAAGGAGAGACGAAAAATTAAAAAGAAAAAAGAAAAGAAAAAGAAACAAGTCACGTGGACTTGTGACAAAAAGAAAAAGAAAAAGAAAAAGAAAAAGAAAAGATGAGAAGGTCTGAAGAAAGTAACGGAACAGAAGATCGAAGAGAGAGAAGGAGAGAAGAAGAGAAGGAAGAGAAGTGAAGAAAGACGACACTTACCGGCGAGTTCGAAGCTCCGGCGGCGAGTTCGAAGCTCCGGTCGGCGAGTCAAGGTGAGTTATCCTCTTTTCCTCTTCTCCTCTTCTTCTCTTCTTCTCTTCTTCTCTTCTCCTCTTCGAACTCTAGGGTTTGAGAATCTAGGGTTTAGAGCCGCCGTGTCCGAGTGAACTTTGCCGGATCCGACACGTATTTCGTACCGGTGTCGGCGTCGCGTCGTACCGACACCTGTATATGGCAAAATTTGCCGAGTCCAGGTAACAGAGATGAGAAGCCCAAGTTTGTTTGTCTTATTTGTTTTCTTTTGGTGAACATAATGACAGTCATTCCTTTTAGGTCTTCATTATCTTTTGTGCGCTTGTTTGTGTTCATCCAGAGTACTTTTTTAAAATAATTGTTTTGTCTTTCAGGGTTTAGTCAAACTTGCTGATTTTGGGGTGGCCACAAAGTTAACTGAGGCAGATGTCAACACACATTCTGTCGTAGGAACACCATACTGGATGGCTCCTGAGGTATTTTCTTTTAAGCATGCCTTCTTACTCCTTATGACACAGCTGGTAGTGAAATTGTTTGGGGACTGTTTTTGTTCAACATTCTGGCCTCTGCTCTTATGCTTCCAAATTTATGGTAAGATGAACATTCAAGTAACTTCCCCTTTCCTTAAAAAGGGGAGAAACAATCGAGTAGATGCTACCACCAAACTGCATGGTAGATGATAGATTTGTAGGATGAACTTCAAGGAACAATATAATGTTCAAAAGTAGCAAGTACGCTTGGCTTTTTGCTGCATTACAATTTCTTTAACTTTTGCTTGTTTTCTCAGTTATTTGCTGGTTATTGCGAATTTCCTATATTCTACATTACTTGTATTTTTGTGTGATGTGTTTGAGTTGTTGCATATATCTGAGGATTTTAGCACTTTTCAGGTAATTGAAATGTCAGGAGTTTGTGCTGCATCAGACATTTGGAGTGTTGGATGTACCGTGATCGAACTTCTTACATGTGTACCACCTTATTACGATCTGCAGCCTATGCCTGCTCTCTTCCGTATTGTTCAGGTCCATTAATCTGCACTTTCTTGTTAAACTCATTGTCAAATGTCAAGTTACGCGTATTGTATTCAGAAGGCATTTCCGTGAGTGATTTGTATTCCTGTGACCTATGTCTGGTGGTTTTTCTTAATCATTCTCTAGATCCAGATCCATTAGCCGCATGAAGTGATCGGTAATTAGCTAAATACTTTTTCTATTTTTTGTTCTTGTTTTCTGTCTCCTTTTTAACCTGAATGCATAAAAGCCACTTTGGAGGAAAGCTTACCCTGGCATTCCCACGAGCCCGTTTATTCATCTGTTATTTTTTTCTTTTTATTTATTTATCTTACCTAGGAGTCGAACTCTGCTTAGCCAGTATCTGATCTTTCTATTATTAGGAAGGATTATATTTTTCTGCATTGAGGGAATTGCCTAATGTATCTTCCCAAATAGAAGTGTGTGGGAAGGATGATGCAAATCTAGTTTTGAGGTCCAAACCAATTGATCTCCTTCCTTCTCTGATGCTGAGTTTCCAGAGCTGTATTTATACTCAAAATTCAATCAAATAAGTATGACACAAAATCATCATATAACATAATCAAAATCTGCAGAAAAATGGCTCATTAAAGTAGTCTCTGCTAATAATTCACTGTGAAGTAGCACACAACATTTCAGCATCAGATTAAGTGTGACTTTGATAAAACCACTCTGTTATAGAAGGGACAAGGCTGCATACGCAGATCCTACTATGACCCCAGGGTCAATGAATAAATTCATGCTCTCTAGTGATAGTAGCATGATTGAACTATCAATAGATGTCTTCTAGTATCATTTCTACTCTTTGACGATGAGCGGACTGCAGTAACTGAAAAAATGAGAGTGAGGGAGCATCTGGGAGTTGGAAATTGTTTAAAGTATATTCAGCCTTCAGATTTTGTTCTCATACATACATATACATATATATATATATATATATATATATATATATATATATATATATATATAGAGAGAGAGAGAGAGAGAGAGAGAGAGAGAGAGAGAGAGAGAGAGAGAGAGAGAGAGAGAGAAAGAGAGAGAATTAGATTAGATGGACACTGAGGGGGTGTCTCCCATTTATTGAAGGAGGACTAATGACAAAAAGCTAAGTCCTCATGCTATCGTGGAGCATTTTATCTACAAAATCAAGGAAAGTCAAGTGAGGCTCAGTAACCAACACTTGACTCCAGCTATACAAAAGATTTAAGAAATGGAACTTGTAGGCTTCATGCGAGGAAGCTAAGCCTTCAGAAATTGTTGGAATCTTTTCTTCCAAGGGCACCACCAAATTGCTAACAGAATCATCTTCCAAACCTCAGCAAGCCAACTTTTTTTTGTCCTTCTCCAGGCAACAAGAGCATCTTTCACAGAACAATGTTGGACCCAACTCAACCCAAACAAGAATTTGTAGTGTGTTCATGATAGTTGATCACATGAAAGCAAATGTGACAAGCATTTCAGAAATATTTCTTGGGAATGTTTGTCGCTCCTTTTTGTGTGTTTCAAAAGAGTGTGGGGGGGGGGAGGAGAGAAACATTTTGACTAGTTTCTACTGTTTGGAAAGTTCTTGAGTCCTCATGACCTATCAGAATATCTTGAGTTCTTATTAATGTTTTAATCTGGCAGTGCTAAATACATCTTTCTTCTTCATTTTGTTTTCAGGATGAGCATCCTCCAATTCCAGATGGGCTATCTGCTGATATGACCGACTTTTTGCGGTTATGCTTTAAGAAGGTAAAATATTGTAGAACTGTCGTGATATCTTGTCATAAAAGTGGCTTCCAGTTGCCTTGATATAGTTCATTCAAATTCATGCACATTGGTTGCAGTGGCAATATTAATTAAGCATTAAGTGGATCTTCTATGCGTGGTTTGTAAATGAAAATGAGCTAAAAAGGGATATTGGCATGAAAAGGAGCTAAGGATATGTTCTGGTGAATGTAGTGGCAAGCTATTATATCAATTTTAAGTAAAAGAAGATTTTCATTTAATAAGAAGGGAAGCAGATTATATCTTTAGAGGATTCATACTGAAAGTAAATTGCATGTCAACTGCATTAAACTATTGTAGTATTTATTAGAAACTTCCTTGGGATAGCATGAAGAGGAGGTTAAACAAATAAAGAATGCATTCCTTGATATTTTCAAAATTTAAATGATGGCTGAAGATATAGGTATTCCCAGACCTATTACTACTACTCTTAAACAAAGAAAAGCTAACCAAATGCTTCTTAATGGATTGTGAAAAGACCCATTCTATCCATATAATTTTGCAGAAAGATGGCCATTTCTCGAGAGACAAGGTGACTAATAATCTCACACCAATGGCCCCTCGTTCATTAGAGTACACACAGTTTAAGGGAAGGAAGCTTATGTGACCAATAAATTTTAAGATTGTCAAGAATGTTTAGGGGTGTAAATTGGACGTACTAGATTGGACTTTGCGGACTCAAAAATTTGAGTCCAAACCTTTCACAAGTCTGGTTTAGCGAAACAAGCTTCTTGAGTCCAAATGCAGTCCAATCAAGTCCATATTTTCGAATTGAGATTTTGATTTTTCGTTTTAAGCCCAATCGAAATCCAAACCTACTTTTGTCCAATTATATTTCTAGAAATTCATGGAGTCATTACATTAATTAAAGTGCCATAAATAAAGTCTTGTAACATCTAAATCTGATGATCTTGTTCTTTGATTTTTACAGAACATATATAGTACATTTTTTTAAGAACCTTTGTACTTTATTTTGATTGTGGAGTCTTAAAGGTTGCAACTATAATCTAAGAACACTCTTATATATTTGGACTTGGAAACTTGAGTCCATTATTGGCACAATTTTTTTTTATGGTCCAGTTCGACAAGTCTAATTGGATTTGACTTTGAAATTTTCCCAACCCACTTACACCCCTAAAAATGTTGGCCTTCCTAAGCAAGCAAAATGGATATGTATCAGGTACACTATTGTCATATTAGTCAACGTCATTTCAAAATGGATATTGTATCAGATGTTGGTCAAAATAAGAAAGAAGAACAACAGGCTGGGATGAATGATTGATTACAAAATCTCATATAAGGCCAATTTAATTTTCCATAATTTTATGATATGACGAGCTGTTTATGTCCTAAAGGGGCCACTTAGAGTAGAATTGACCCCTTTGAGGTAATAGGTGAACCCTTTTAGCCTTGAGGTGGTGACACCTTGTCCAAAAATGACCTCTTTAACTTATAAAGTGACCTGTTTAACTTAAAAAGTGAACCTTTTAGGCAGAAAGGGAGGTGTCCATAGGTGAAGCAATGTTATTTAGAGAAGACTTTTCCACGTGGCACTACAATCAGCATAGCTGGTTTGAGCCTTGAGTTCACCACTAAATTCTGAAAAATTTGAGAGCATGTATGAACTTGGAGAGCCCATCAGAGAGAGAAAATACAAGTTTGCTAAACAAGCTATGCCTAGGGTGTAGTACATTGAGGTATAAGCTTGCTAATTTTTCCTATTTTCTTGATGATTGGTATTTTTTGCCTATACCTCATGGAAGATGCATTTGCATTGTATTATCAGGTTGACTAGAGAGGTATATTTTTATTTCATATGATTAGAAGAGAAGTGTGCGTTGCATTGTGGATCATGTTTTTTTTGGCTTCATGATTACATTGTTTCTAGGAAGGTCACTTACATGTTTGCAGTATGCTTGATGTTCTGCCATGTGTACGCTCACACTTGTCCATTCAGAAATGGATGGTTGGCTCCTAAGTTTCTATATGTTGTTTCTTAACCTATTCTACATCTCTATATCTATTTGAGACAGAAAATTCATCATTTTTTTTACATAGTCTAGCAACTTTTGCATGTATAGTATCATTGCCACTGACAAGAATAGGAGGGATTCAGAAGGATGGGTGGGGGTAAGGATGTGGTGTAATTCTTTCTCTGAAATTCTTTAGCGCATTTCAGGATGCAAGGCAGAGGCCTGATGCCAAGATGCTTCTTTCGCACCCTTGGATACAAAACTATAGACGTACATTACAGCCATCCCTTCCCGCGAGCGATGATGTTATAAGGTACAGCTGTTGCTTCCAACATTGCTTGCTTGCTAATTGTGCTTGGGTAATTCTCGCTACTGGAAGTTACATATTCTGTAATTGGTGACCTCTTGTTTTGATAATTCCTACCAGCTTTTCTCTCCCCTCCCTGATCCCCTCCCCTCACCAAAAGAAAGAATTAATTGTCTTTTCTCGTATTTATTTCACATGCATGTATATTAATTACCTTCAGTTTTCTAGTCCTTTAAAGTCAGTATATTTCATGTGCATGGGATTTTTTAGATAACTGGGGTCAAGAGATGAAATAAGAAGTTCTGAAAGATAATATTGTGTCGAATTAAGCGTTAAAAACAAAAGATGCTCAGTGCTATTTTGATAATTTTGATAAATATATAACTATTATAGAGGATCTTTATTAAATATGACGGTCAAGAAAATATGCATAGGACCATACCTTCTACAATAAAACTAGTGGAATGTATGTCTTTGTGGTTTGTGGCATAGAACCTGAACTCTGATACATTACCCAACATATATTCTTTTAATATGTCCTGCATGATTGGCATACTTTTTCGTAAATTTGTTCTGTAGCAAGGTATAATTGTTTTCTGTTATGGTTTCTCATTTTTCATGAATATATTTAAATGTTTATAATTCCTTTGTTCTTTTCTAATCTCCATAATTTGACTTTCATGTTTTCCGACACATAACTTTGACCAATCATATCTTTAATTATCAATAGATAGTAATTGTAAAAAGTTGATATTTCGGAAAATATATATTGAGACAAATTTAATAAGACCCCACATAACTAAGTTGGTCTTTACTTAAAGTAGAGTTTGTGTATAGTGTCAAAGTACAAAGTGTGTAGATTAAAAGAGAAAAGAGGGAGGAAATAGAATTTAGGAAGTGGTGGATGTCTCCATGTTAAATTATTGTGAACCTATGGTTAGAGGTAGATGAGGAGAGTAGGTTTCAGTGTGGAAGCTGGAAGTTTCATGAATTTGGCATCTAGAAATAGTTCTTTTGGTGGAATCTAAGGCTTTGGAAGTTTCCTTTGGTCATAGTTTCCGGATGTACAAGATATGGATACCTATGAGCTTAGTTTTAAAAGGCGCAAGGCGCACCGAGGCGCAAGGCGAAGGCGTGCGCATCTCGTAGATGAGGTACTAAATTTCAAAGGATGAGCCCAAATTAATGTCTAAGTAACAAGAATAAAATTCCTTACTTTTTATTTTAAAAAAAAAAGTTGAAAAAAGTCATCCTAATTCATACTCCAATTTAGTTAGGTAACATTAAAAAATGGAAAAAAAAAATACAAAAAGAATAGCAAAGAAGGTGGCGTGAAAGGAAGGCCAAAGAAGAGATAAAATTTTCTAAAAAAAAAGAAGAGAGAGAGAAATGAGGATCGAAGAAATAGGGAAAAGATCGAAGAGAGTCATTGACTCATCAAAGAAAATAGAAAGTTTTTTAAAAAACGAAATAAAAAAAGATTAAGTGAGAATAAATAAATAAAGAAAAAAGGAGAAGAAAGAACGACAGAAGAAAAGAAGAGAAGAAGAGACGAAGAAAATAAAGAGAAGAGAAAAGAAAACTTACCTGAGATCACCGTCGAGGAGACACCGAGTAGACCGCGGCCCACCGGCGAGGTCCAGAGCCGGTCACCGCGAGCACGGGGTCATTTTAGGCTTCTAGGGTTTCCGGTCCACACGTGAAACAAAGGCAAAGAAGAGGCAAAATTACATTCAAAACGTGGAAAAAGAAAAGAGAAGGGGGTGTGGC